>JAZHPH010000462.1:30664-63570 GCA_037356405.1 Nasonia oneida | reverse complement strand
AAAACATAAAATGACAGAGTTTTATAACTGTATAGAATGAGAACAAATCCTACGGAGTCATAAAAGACAAAATTTTGGCGATTCTTCAAGTTTTTCCCGATTTTCTGGATGAAAAAAATCCTACAAAATTTTAAGGGGCAGATTTGAATTCAGCGGGAAAAAATACATAAAAATATCGTTTACAAACATTAAATAAAAAAAATTCCATTGATCTACAGTGACTTTTCTGATTCTTTTGCGAAAACCGTCAACTTTAACGAGTTATCCTGGACCATACAGTAAACATCAACATTTCTGGTCATTTTTCTGTGGTTTCTGATAGTTCGAACATCATCTTCCAAAAATTTCACGTTGAAAAGTCGAAACATCCCATCTGGAGCGTGGCTCCAGATCAGACCATCAGGCCGAGGACCATGGCATCGTGCTCAGGCTAAGGCAACCCAGTGTCTGCAACTCCCGCCAACACCACGACGAGGAGTTCAGTGGGCCGCCGACCAAATGATGCTGACGAGGTGGAACCCAGAGCAACCAGCCGGTCCAGCAGCGGTAACGCGACGTTCATCGGCAAACCCGTGAGTCTGTCCTGTGTCAGCGAATAGCCCATCTCTCTCTCTCTCTCTCTCTCTCTCTCTCTCTCTCTCTCTCTCTCTCTCTCTCTCTCTCAGTTAATTTGGCGCATGGTACACCACGTGCAGAAAAGCACGAGTAAGTATATAGCTTATCATAGGGCCAAGGACAAAGCCCGATTGTCGCGCATAGTGTGCCGGCCGATCTCGATGGTCGTCTCGACGCACAACACACGCACACACGATTACACGTAGTGCACATTATTATTTCGAATGAATAAACGTTCTGAGGGCAGATGAAGCCCGAAGGTTCTCTTAGCATAAAATATTAGAGTGTCATTATTATGCATGGTAAAACCCTTGCTTCCATTCATAAATAAGCCGAGCATAGAAGGACTCCGACACTCTCCGCGGTCCGTCAAGACGGAGATGCTGAGCAGCCGAGGCGAGTTCCTGGTCGTCACCCAACGATCCTCTTGTTAACGTGATAGCCTTTCGCGTCGGTCCCTAAGCTCGGTGGGACAAAGATGCGATTTCGTGCTAGCAAGGCCACAACGTTACAATGTATAAGCTTTTACTGTTACCGTTACTGTACGGACTGTTAAGATAATTCATTAATTCTACTTTTATGCAGTCCCTGGCGAGAAAAATCACGTGATTTATCACACGATTAATCACGTGATTAGTCACTTGATTTCTCACATGATTTATCACATGATTTCTCACGTGATTATTTGGCGTGATATCTCACGTGAGAAGTCACGTTAAAAATCACGTCAGAAATCACTCATAAAATTTAATTATTTATTTTGATTAAAATAAATTATTTTATTTTTACTAAACAATTATGTAAAACAGATTTGTTTATAATCCAAATAAATTTACCGCAAAAAAATTTAAAAAAAAACGTTGCCCTAACCGAGGATCGAACCCCGGTCCTCAACTTCCCAATCCGTTATCTTGCTGTCTGAGCTATTTGTGCTGTTGTAAGTATTGAAATTCTATACTGTTTTTACCTAAAAATATGTTTGATTTATGATTTTGTACAATTTACACGTATACTTCAAGATAAAAATTGAAAAGATTTAAAATATTTTCGAAGTTAAGATTGATATTTATAATCTACATTTGATATTACCATTATATTATTTAGCATAGAAGAATTATTCGAATTTATACAGATGAAAACGCAAAATAAACTTATGTTTAATTGTAAAATTAGATTTTTTTCATTTTATTAATGAAATTATTTTCCTTATTTTATCAATTAGCAGCAGATAGTCTATACACGTAAACGATAGATTACTGAGATTCATGCATGATCATGATCTTCGAGTCATCATTAGGACAAATAAAAATAGCTCAGGCAGTAAGATAATGGATTGTCAAGTTAAGGACCGAGGCTAAATCCTCGGTTAGGGCGTTTTTTTTTTAATTTTTTTATTGCGGTCAATTTTTTGGATTATCATCAAATCTATTTTTCATAATTGTTTAGTAAAAACAAAATAATTTTATTTTAATTAAAACAAATTCTATTTTATGAGTAATTTCTGACATGATTTTTAACGTGATTTCTCACGCCAAATAGTCACGTGAGAAATCACGTGATTAGTCATGTGAGAAATCAAGTGACTGATCACGTGATTTTTCCCGCCAGGGGTAACACATTTTTTTTCTAACTACGACCAAAATTTGATTTTAAATTTTTGTTTATATACAAATTTTATATAATACAAGAGGACGTTTATTTTTAAGCAACAAAAATGTAATAATGAAAATAAAATTTTACAGATGAAAATTACGCAAAAATTAAAATTGGGAGGTTAGCGAGGGAAGCAAGCAGGAGGGTGAACCCTCACTAGTTCAGCTATATGTCTAAAGTTCATTACGTTGGTTCATTATTCATTACGTGGTAACAATTGTCTTACTTTTTCTTTAAGTTCGGTAGAGAAGCTCGTGCATTACATTGTTATGATTAATGGGGTTCATGAATTGTTATCAGGAGGTCTTTTCACTTACCAGTGCTTTAATTGAAGGTCTTTTCTTAAACTTAGAATCTAGAAAAATAATTTTTCTTCAAAATAGTAGTATATTACACATCACGGGAGGTAAAATGGCGAGCCCACAGCCGTTATAAATTGCCCCGAGCCTTCGGCTGTATACGATTTTACGTACCCTAGGACCGGGAAGTGAGATTTCCCGCGCGCGAAGAACTGGACAATACTGATTTTGTTTTCTACCAGGGTTATGCGTTTTTTTTTTGCTGTATACATGTATTACTTTCGTGTGATTCAAAAGATGGAGAAATGTTTACAAGCATTTTCATATTTTATATTTTTGTTATAACTTAGAAAAATTTGGCATTGATCTAAACTGTAAAAATCGTTTTGAACATTATTAGATCAAGTATGTTTCTTTTTTGCGTTATTTTTGTAGGAAGACTTCAATAAACCTAATACCTTTGTTCTTCGTGAATATAAAATTTGAAACAGCTTTATAATTATTTATCTGCGATTATTAAGTATATTATTGGCTTAAGTTACTTATTTAACTATTATATTTACTTTTGTGATATTTTAATAAATTGTATTGTCACATGTGAGGACTCACATACATATAGCATAGCTAGTTACAGTGCGATCGAACATGAGTCGCCAAATACGTGCATAGCAATAGCTTGGACTCACTGAGCGACACATGCAGAAAATAGAAAAATTCTACAGTGCTGTCGACTGGAGCGTCGCAAAGTGTGCGCAAAAGCTAAAAAAGTGATCAAAAGTCTTAATTCACTCGAAATTACGGCTAAACGACTTTTGTGCACACTGTGCGTCGATCCGTCTAGGCCCTGGACGTGTCACGTGAGGGTACACGTCACGGATGTCTAATTATTATAAGAGAACAAGTAAAAAAGGGCAATTCGGGTGACGGTCGTGGCGCGACGATAGACCTTCTACCTCGCAAGCCAGATAATCTTGTCTCATGCCCAGAATCCGTAAATTTTTCACTGCGCTTTCACTCGTAACAGCGTATTAAAGTGTTATATAAAGTTAATATGGTTTTGAAAAGTTGATAAAAATCTTAAATAATACACTCGATTTTATAGCAGAAGAAATTATATTTTTCAACAATAGATGTTGTTTACAAAATAATTAAGGTCTCTAAATAAAATGTTTGTAACACAATACTTAAGTGTTAAGTGACAAGAAGTTTCTCGATATTATCCAGAAACTTCGACGTTTAACTTACAAAGAAAGTATGCAAAACAATATTCCCCTCACTCGAGTACTCGCGCGTGCAAAGCCAGCATAGCAGCTTTCAAGGCTCGCAGCATTGCCTGGCCCAACAGACCAAAGTTTTCTCTCTCTCTCTCTCTCTCTCTCTCTCTCTCTCTCTCTCTCTCTCTCTCTCTCTTCGTCTCTGTTACGTACTTCAGCGAAGCTTACTGTCGTTGAAGCATGTCAGAGGTAATTTAGCCTACCAGGAAAGCAATTCTTGTGATATTTTGTTTCTTAAAAGTATTGTTTTTAATACTTTGGTTTGTGTAAATTATTGTTGATTTTTAGTTAGTGAGACTAAGTTTGTTAAATTTGGATAAACTTTGTAAATTCATACGATTCCTTTGTTTTTTTCCAGATTAAAAAGCTAAAAATTATTTTCATATATTGATTTTTCTATCACAGCAAAATTATACTAACATATAATAATCGTTATTTTTGTTTCAGCAGCAGTTTTGGCAAGTCAACAAGCTGCAGCCGTAGCAGCTACAGTAATTTCACCGTTTCCACCAAAGTGACTGATACAGTTAAAATTCTATTCTATTTATTTATATTTATTTTCACTGATTTTTATTATACGTTGTGTACTTTTACTGTATTTTTAATATTATTTCATTTTTTCTTTAAATAATTATTCCTGAGGATGATTTCCCTTGAAATTTTAATATTAAGACAATCCTTCGAGTATCGTTGAGAATTCTGATATTATTTTGTAAAAAGTATAAAATAATAAAATATTTGTTTTTATCTTTTCATTAGTTTGAAATCTATATACAAAAAATGTTTGGTGCCATGTTTCAACACTTTAGAGATTTCTAACTTCAAAATTAAACTGTCTGCATTATATAACGTTGAAAAATGTAAATTAAGAAAAAGCGACGATAAAAACGTACGAAATGCGTCTAAAATGGCTGGTTGAAAGCCACATTATTATATATTTTCTAATGTTTATTTCATTTTAACCAACCTTGCTTGCGAGTCTTCCATGAATTTTCCCATTATATGTTCTTGCTTAGGAACGAGCGATGAATTCGACAAAAATATTGTACGACTCGCAATAAGCGTACGTGTTGAATCTTGTACCTTATTTTATTTCGAACCTAAAAATTTAAACATGAACCTTCTAATAAAATAATGCTTCTTTAACAAAAAATTTCCCAACACCTTCAATGTTAAAGTAATTAATAACTCTTAAATACATTGCACTAATCATTTGTCGGATCAAATACTTAAAAAACATCATTAATCCACTATCATTGATCATCTTTCCCATTTTTTTGTCCATTGTCGACAAAAAGCAATCATTAAAAGAATTCCTTTCAGAATAAAGTTTTTGTGGACAAAAGGGTTACCCCACCACTTTGTCCACAAAAACTTTATTCTAAAAATATGGATGGGAATAATAACATTCAGAATTCCTTTCAGCTCAAAGTTTATCATCAGCATTTGACGTCAAAAGAAAAAAATTACATTTTATTTTTATACTCGCCTATTGTTTAAAAAATGTATTAAATAGTAGTAAAAGATTGAGAAACGATATAAAAAGTAAATAATAATTTATATATGCGTCATATATCAGGTGCAACATGTATGAAGGCCCAAATCTATCATTTTCATTTTGCAGGTATCGCAGATGGACTTCAGTTCTAGTCATCGAAGAGCTTTAAAACTTTACGGATGTACTTAAAACACATGTGATTCTGCAGCTTATGTGGAGATTGTTATTTTAAAAAAGTTATGGTTAATATTATCAACAAATTCATCATTTATTATTTTCAAACGAACTTTTTTAAAAATAATTTTTTTTTTTAATTCCAGCATTGACTGCAGAATTATAAGCTATTTAGAAAAAAAGCTTTTTTCTATCGAGAGTGAGGTATTTAAGTACGAGTAGGAGTGGAGGGCCTCTTTTTTTCCAACGTAGACATAAAAAATCTTATTCATGCATAAAAGTTGTGTAAATAATCGTGAAATTCAAGTTGTGTAGAATGTAGTTATGAATTGGTATAAGTTTAGAAATAAGGTATTAACGCTATAGTGAGAAAAAATGAATTTTGTTCCCGCTTCCGAGGTTGCCGTTATGATATTCCATGTGTAGTACCCTGGTAGAAAATTGAGCAGTGAAACTAGCGAGCAGACTAGTGACTGGCCAGTGCTAACTGGCCAGTTCACAGCATGATGGCTGCTAAGGCACTGGCTAAGCATCGCTAAGATTCTAAATTATGCGAAACGTAAACAAAAAGATGTTTAACCCCGAAAACTATGGCAGCAAAGACAAATGAAAAACGCACGCCCGGCAAAAAAAAATTAAAAACGCCCGCTAAAATTTTTTTTGCCCACTGGTCTGAAGAAGTTACTTTACGCCCGCTTAATAGGTACGAAAAACGCGAAAATCGTGCTTGTGTTAGAAAATATACATTTCATGCATCGAGTTTCAGAACCTACAAAAATGTATGTTCACGGAATACTTATTTTTGTGAAGGTTAAATGCAATATTCGGGTTATAACGTATTATACATGGTTATATAAGCATTTTTCATTAGTTTTATAAGTTTTTTTTATAATTATGGGTCAATTTATAGTTATTTACTTGTCTTTACTGCACTCGGCAGTCACTACTGGCGAGTCACTACTGAACATTTCTACCAGTGTAATAATGGCATACTATGTCACGCTTTGGCACAGTAGTTCCGCCCACTTTGGCATACTATGGCACACAATAACAAAGCAAGGGTAGATTAAAAATGTTGTGGCACTTTTACGGCACACTATGGCACAGCATGGCACGGTATAGCATAGTTTAGCAGTTTAGTACAATGTGATACACTTAACCTGAGGTAAACAGGAAAATTTTCTGAAAAATCCATGTGTGTCAAAGTGTGCAATACGTGTCAAAAAAAGAAGCTTGTTTCTTAAAAATCTATGCCCGGCTGAAAATAATCATATGATATTCATATGAGTGCTCATATGATAATCATATGATACTTTCGACCGAATCCTCATATGAGAATCATATGAGTGTCGTATGATATATCGTAAATTCTCATAAAAATAAATAATTATTCTACCCCTATTAATTAATACTACTTATTAATTATATCTTTATTTCTACTGTTGATTTGTAAGTTGCATCGAGAGTTTATTTATTCATAGATATCAGATTGAACAAAATCCGGACATGTGGAAATTTGAACCCTGAAGCTCAAGATTATGAAGCAAGCGTTTTACCACCGAGCCATCGTGATCTTTCATATTGTCGATTACTTTAGTAAAATGAAATAGTCATTATAACTTACGCGCCCTTGTATGTTTTATTTATTATTACTCAATGTGTTTTAATAAAATAAACTCATTATAATTAATTAATAATATATAAAGCATACAAGGACGTGTTAGATAATATAATGACTATTTGATTCAACTAAAGTGATCGACATCAAAGATCACGATGGCTCGGTGGTAAAACGATTGCTTCATAATCTTGAGGTTCTGGGTTCAAATCTCCACAAATCCGGATTTTTTTCAATGTAATATTTATGTGAAAATAAATTCTCGATGCAACTTACAAATCAGCAGTACAAAGAAAGATAATTAATAAGTATCAAGTAGGGGTAAAATAATTATTTATTTTTATGAGAATTTACGACGTATCATATGACAATTATATGATTCTCATATGAGAATTCGGTCGAAAGTATCATACGATTATCATATGATTATCATATGATTATTTTCAGCCGGGTGTATGCTAAAGTGTGCCAAAATGTGGTAAAGTATGCCAAAGTGTGCCATTTTTCCGAATTTAAATACTCTAGGAAACACTGCGAAATTACTTTGTTTACTAAATAATATTTACTAGAAGTTTCGTATATCTTACTACGAAATTTCTCTTTGTGTATGTACATGAAATATTGCTTGAATATTTTTGAAAAAATACATCAAAAAATCACATAAAATATTTCAGGAATATTTTTATAATATTTCATGGACAAAAATGATTTTGTAAATCATTTCTCAAAATATTTATAAAATATTTCAAAAATATTACGAGAAGGCTAAAAAAGCAGTAAACAAATCTTTCGGATAATATTATTATTTCTATAAAATATTACGAGATAGCTTAAAAGTAGTGAACAAATCTCACACGCAATAATGTTGTAACGTTTGTTATGTCCTAAACTTATGAGAGTTGTCACCGGACAGTAACTCTACGGGTTGATTTGCTTTATAAGCACAGAGGACGGCAAAGCTTCAAAACGCAGAGTCTTAGCACCATCGGTGCCTGACTACCTTCGCGATCTAAGAAAGAACAGCCTCCAGTCAGCCACCGGAAAGTCTTTTGAAACCGCTATTGATCTTTATGTATTTTTAGTCTAAATCCAACACTGAGATTAATAATGCAAATTAATCTTCCCTTAGTAGCCAGTTAAGTAGGACATCACTCCTATCGTTACGATTGTATCACGGACTAATATTATGTTAGACTTTTGGAAGATGCGATCAACTTTTCGTGCAACGAATTGTGATAAAGTGAAAGAGAATATTTAGTGATGCATGCGGCCTATGTGTATGTATTTCACTTATCTTGTGTTTCGTTCTGCTTCTGACCTGCTCTGCTACCAGCACATCCTCTCAGTTGGACGTCGGCTCAGCTTCCTAAGCGAATAGATCTCGAGTATGAATGGGCACGTCAGGAATTAGGAGTTTCAGGATTTAAATGCGCACTTGCGGTTTAATTCTCAATCAAATTTATTCAAAGCAACAAGATTTTGTTTAATGCTCGCTCGCAACTAACGCATGTATCCTAAAACAATTAGAATTTTCATCAGGAACGACAAACGACAACGTCAGTATTTTAAGTCCTATAGTATCGAAAATATTCTAAGTCTTTGCACGATCAAAAATATTCTAAGTTTTTGAACCGTCGAAAATATTTTAAGTCCCGACAGAAGTTACACGTAAAAAGTTAAAGTCTGACGCGACATTACATATAGACATTACAATTGTTAAAGACACACTGGCAGCCCGCGGACCTGTTGCTGGGCTCTTTTATGCCCTTCTAGAAGAGGTGATCGCCAATTTTTCGTCTCTTCGGCGAGGTGTGTGTTTGGCCAATTAGGAGGCCTAGATGCAGCTTCTTGCCTTATTTGGAGTGACGTTGCAGGGTGGGCCAATCAGAAAACCAGAGTAAAAATCCTCTTCTCTAGTACATCGAGCCCCCTTGTGCTCTTCTCCTGTCAAACTCGCTTCTAATTTACTTTTCTTATCTGCAGACTTATAGAAGCTCCTATATGCGTTTTGAGCCGGCTTGCGCGGTGTCCTCTTTGGTGGCTTCCCGAGCTTCCAGAGTGCGTGAATTATATGTCACTTGCCAATAGCGCTGCGCGCTCTGTGGGTTTCCCCTTCATTGCACGTGCATCGCTTTCTGGTATGCGCGGTCCATGATGTACAGTAGGTTTCGTATTTTTCTCTCTACTTGTGCTGTGCTGTGTTCGTTATATTTTGTAGTGGCTCGGTTTTAGTCTTCTCCTTCATTCTTGACTCGATTTCGCTATGTTAACTACTCCAACCTTTGCTTCGCTGCACCATCGTTTATGTTTTGATGTCATGCATATGTATGCTTTGCAGCTTCTGCTCTGTAGTGCGCTGCGTATTTGTGTGTTCCGCTTGGTCTCCTGCCGTAGAGTCGTAATGTGTGCGTGCATATCGGTGTGCCTCGCTTGGTCTTAATTCGTTTCGACTCTCTTCCACCATCTCTGCGGGCAATGTTTTCGAGCTTGATTTTACTTTTATATGTTCTCGTGCTTTTAATTCTTCTACGTTATTCTGTTTTTGTTCTATTTTATCATTATTGTCTTACGTGAGTCTACTATTATTATTGATTTTCTTAACTGATTTTACTTGTCAACATTCGAATGTAATTATATTTTGATTTTTACTTTGTCTTGCGTTGTCGTTTCTTGTTCTTATCTATTTAATTAATTATATCGAATACTATCGATTACGTATTTAGGGTCTGTTTAATGATAATGTGATAGTATCCCGATGCCAAGTATAGTGTTATACTTTGTGCTATCGAGAGCGCCTTGTGACCTACATATTCTGAGTTTGCTATATCTTATTATACGCTGCATTCTAGTGAGAAGGGTATTGATTGATTTACTTTATAATAATTAGCCTTACTTGTTTATAATATCCCAAATGCGAAAGAAAGTGAACATTTCAGACGTTATAGAATCATTTCATAAAATATTTCTTGTATATTAATGAAATATTGAAAGAAAATTTGAAAAAAAAATGTATGTTCGTCATATGTAATATTACAGTGATATTACAGAAATATTCCATGAAATATTACAAATTAATATTTAATAATTATATGCTGAAATATTGAATAAAATATTTCTGCAATATTATACAAATATTCCATGAAAATATTTATGTTTTAAAATTTAATGTTTCTGAAAAATTTCACATATATTACCGAAGTATTACTGTGGAATATTTCATGCTGTGTGCGATGTCTTATATTCGTTCAATTATGCGTAATTTCTTAAAACAATGAAGTGTGACCGTAATTTTCGTATACAGTATTTTACAACATTATATAAAATTAGTAGTAGGGGCTATGCCGGTTCTGCGCCACTTACCATCCGATCTGGCATTTCTACCATACCGACGCCAGTAACTGTCGGTATGGCAGTTCTGCCTTATCGGACCCCTTCCCTGTGTCATCTCGCGTCCAGCGGCACCCTACATTTTCAGCAGCCCGCGTCCCCTGGGTAAAAAAATCGATGATCTATAACGATTATTCCTGCCGTGCCGACGTCTGTAAAAAAAAATCGATGATCTATAACGATTATTCCTGCCATGCCGACGTCGGTCTCGCAGGCATATAAGTATCTGGCTGCTTATATAATTTTTTCATCCATAGTCCCGATGCCCGAATCCCGCGTCCCAATTTTTTCTTCACGATTACAGGCTGCTGCCCGTGGGCCGAGTCTCACTACAAACTTGATGTTTATTAAAATATTAATCACTGAATTTTTTACTTTAGTTATCACTTTTTTCACAATTTTGTTATACAACACTTTTTTTTATATTCACTTCATTTAAATCATACAATAACACTTCATTACAATATTTACTGTAATAATATAAGGAAGAAAAGGATATATGTTTAATGAAAAAAAATGTATACTCATGTTTTAATAATATTATCTTTATTTTTCAATTTAAACAACGAATCAATTTAATTAACTGTATCAATACCCTCATGAGTCATCCAATTTAAATATTCTCTAAATATCCATGCACGTATCGCTATTACATTTTGCAATGCACAGTTTTTTACCCATCCTTCTCGATGGTATACGCATACTTCAGACCGTCGAAATCCTGGTGTATGCAGTGATGGACAATGCATATCTTCTAAATTATAAACATCATCTAAATATCGCTCTAATATTCTCTTTTTATTTAAACCTTTGCAATTAAACTTTACTCTAACACCATCTCCTCCAATCATCTTGAGCTCTTTAAAAACATCCTGAATATCATTGAATGGTCTAGTTCCCTTATCCCATTCAAGTCCATGATAATTACGATGCACAAGGTGGTTGAAACGCATACACTCTCGGTATTAAGAAGCTATCCACATCGACTGCAGCAAGTTCTTTAATAATTATATTATTTGCATATTTGAAGCACTGGATATCCACAACAATTTCCATAATTGTGAGTCTAAAAATCATAGGAAAAAAACATTATTTAAAAATTTTTTTTTTAATAAAATTCACAATAAAGAATTAAAAATTACACTGGTTGACAACGAGCCATCACTCTGCACTAGACACTATACACAAAATGCATCAATTGACCAGACGAGCGATTTGCAGCCGATTTTATAGGCAGAGATCAAGGTCAATCCCACCCGTTCGAATAATTTCATGCGCGCGCACTCAAGGATATTCGCTACCTCCTACTCTCACGCGGATCCGAGGTCACCCGCGACCTCCCACTCGACCATTTGCGCTGATTGAAGGTCGCACTCGCGAATTGCGCGCGAATCTAAGGCTAATCTCTGGCTCCTTTCCCACTTGCCCCCCCCCCCCCCCCCGCTATCACACCGCCAGCTCTCATGCACTACTTCAAGGCCGTTCTCGCGCGCTTCCTACTGCCGCTCTTCTGAACTATGCCTACACAGTCAAAGCTATATCTCTTCCTCTTTCTCTCTCTCTATCTCTCTCACTCTCACGAAGCTTATAATGTCACATTCTTTTCTCACTTACACATTTTAATTTTTTAAACTTCTAAATATTTTGCTTATTATTATATAATTTTTTTTTCACATCTCTACACAGGTGTTTAATTTTTTTAATTGAGAATTATGGAAGGAAGTGGATAATTGGAATATGAGTATTCAAATTATTATATTACTTAAATACATTTTTTACATATTTATTTTTTCAAAAAGTATACATTTGTATATTACTTATTATGCTATAATATACTATATTCACACTAGTTTTTTTCTCTCCGCTAATAGGATTATATTGAATTATGCGATCATGTAAAATTAAACAATAAGCTGTCGTTGCCGGAGGTATGGGTTCTTTAGTTTCAAATTCAATACGAACATCTACAGCAGCTTGTTTCACAGGCTCATTTTGTTTTGAGCAATCGATGACAATAAATGGCGTATATTTGATAAAATCACTTTTACTAACTAGCAAATCAGATTGTAAATCTTTGTTTTCATAGTAAGCATTTTGAAATTGTATGAACATTTCATAAAGTAAAGCATATTGATTCTGATTGATGTCGAGATTTAAGTTACCATATGGGTAGTACTGTGAGTTAAGAAAAAGTTTTACATTGGCGATTTTACAATGATCAAATTGACTTGCATTTTTTAGAGCTATACCTTTTCTGTTTGTCTGAAAGGCTAAAATAACAAATCTTGGCTTCTCTAATTGATTCGACGTTTTTACTGTCCAAATATGTCTTGATGATGCTGGAAGCATTGGATATTCATATAATTCCCATGAACGAAAACACATAGCAATAGGAATATCTTTTTTAATATGACTGAACAATTGTATTTTACGTTTGTCTGACATAGCAGCGTAAGGCATCATCCACTCAATCCGAGTGAGTTCAAACTTATACTCTTCAGCTGATGCACCTGCTGCAGGAGCTGTTTGTATAATAGCATTAATATCATTTCTTGATCTTGTGAGTATAAGTTCATGCTTAACGTTTACAACAATTTTATGATAATCTTCAGCAAATCCTAAAATCATTGATACCTGGATTGATACGTCAAATTGTCCATTTTCGTCGATTATTTTAGCAGTCTCTTCAACATCAAGCCATCCAGCATTCTCTAACAGCTTACTTTGATTGGAACTATATGAGACATAACCTTTTATGACACTGGTTATACCAACATTCTTACACTTATCGATTTCAGTAGCGTTAATTTCATAACGAATTTCATCAAATAAATGACATATAGCATTGTTTACCAACTTTGTTGCTGATACGTTTGTATTATCTGATTTTTTTATCTTTCCACAAATATGTAATGAACTTTTTGAAGGCAAAAGACATAAATCTTGATGTTGAATTGATATACGTATCTCATCACTATTATTAAAATTTAATGAAGTGTGTGGTTGATGAGCATGTATTTCATAGTAAGCGATGGATTCGTCAAAGACGATCGGTGTCTGTACACTAAGAATCGCTTCCATTTTTTCTTCTATCGTTTAAACGACAACAGCAAATAAGAATACAGCTTATTTGATCTTTTTGACAGTTTTTCTTCTTTTTCTGATGTCTGCGATCACTTTGAGTCCGAGCTCTTCAGATACTGAGCGTTCTGAGGTGTTAGACCTTTGACAACTTGTCGATGAATAACTTTCTTTTGACATGGTAGTCTGTTTATATAGCCTAAGTGCACCTTTGTGTTATAAACAATGCCCATTACGTGACCTTCTTGATGTGTAGTCTAATAGTGACTACTTCTCCCCGAAGATTTACAAGGTCACCGTTCTGATCAACAATACGCAACTGTAAATAGTCAATTATTTTCACTGACACTGGTAAGTAAATTATTTGTTTTGGTACTTCAATAATTTTATATCCCGGCGGCACAGCGGGAAAAAATTCATGTATGGTATGAACTTTGTTTTGATTGATGTACGCCCCTGATGTTATATTACATTCAACACGTAGAGCATTCACTTTGAGAATGGATACTAGTAAGTCAGATACATGACTTTTATATGGTTGCAGNTAGTTGGATAAATAAAAATGATTTGTAATGAGGAAAAAATTAATAAACAACATTTATAACTAATTTCGTTTTAATTTATTTATTTATATATATATATAACTTTCCATTATATTTTTTTCTGCTTAGTATTAACAAAACTGTGAGATTTTTTTTAAAAGCACTGGATTATTAATTACTCCCGTTCTTTCAATCCTCATTCTAAAACGTTCACGATCACATGCAGCCTGCATCCATTCACCACGTCGAGCACTCTGATATGCAAACGTTCATGTACACATATTATGAATCAAAACTTTATCACTAAAACGTAGATTATTATTTTGTTTGAGAACGTAGATTCTCAGTTTGACCTTGAACTGACCTTGAACTTGACGAGATGGGGCCAAACTAATTCCGGATTTGGATTCAGCGACCAACTAAACATAAATATATGGCATTTTAATTTGTTTAACCGTTACTTTTCAGTTTGACCTTGAACTGACCTTGAACCTAAAAATTATCACTAAAACGTAGATTCTTATTTTGTTTGCTTGAGTTATTATCAGCACTCGATAACCTGAAATTAATTTATACTAATTTAAATTTTCTCATAATATTTCTAATAACATGATGTATCTATCATGATTGATTTTGTAAAAGTTTATACTCACTTTATTCTATAATGTCCCCAAGCCAGTGTATCATTGCTGTCTGGTATCAAGAATCTTTTATCATCGTACGGACTTAGTGCAATTTTTTCTTGCTGTATGGTTTCAACATTGTGTAATTTTGATCTAATAACAGATTGCTTTCTTTTCAAAATTCTTTGATTTTGAAAACAGTCTACATAGTCATCAAAACAAGAGAAATGCCAGATAGGATGGTAAGTGGCGCAGAACCCGCATAGCTCCTACTACTTAAATTATTCATTTATGAATCAATAAATCATCTCTTTATAATAATAAAAAATCTTCGCCGCCATAGTTTTAGAAATTAGCTCCCTCTCAATTTCTGTTATTGTGTTAAAATTCTGCCACTTTTCACGTTATTTTTAACCTAACTTTCGTTGTTGAGTTAATAATTATTGGAAATGGGTGAATATTTAATAAACATATCAGCAATTTATATCAAACAAAATAACTCTTATTTATTCAACTGGTATAAGAGAGAATTCACGTCTGATAAATACGACTGCTCTAGCGAGATGCCCGTGCGAGACTAAAACACTCAACAAAGGCTCTACAGGCCTTTGACGCATATGCGTAGTTTTCTCTCTTGCTAGACTCAGATTGCATGCTACAGTTCTGGACCTATACATAAGCAAATTGAGTCATTTTTGAATAGAGCATAATATTGTCAAACTATATTCTTAGTTATTGTATAAATTTATAGCAATATTTCAATACGCCCCCTCAAACATATAATCGACTTGTAACAAAAATAATCTACTAATATACAACTATACTAAATAGTTTCTAAGCCAACTAAATTAGACTGTCACCTTTCTTATACCTTCTGGGAGTAAATACATATGGTCCAACATTTGTTGCGTGGATTAGGAAAAACCAAGTAAAACCCATAATCAAACTATTTTTTATGTTAATACATTCATCATTTTTAACATTAATACTTAGATAGTTCAATTTTTTTTCTTTTCATAATGTACTTTCGTAAACTTAACTGTCATAGATCTTCACGTACTTTTGACAATAATGTAATTAATTGTATTATAACAATACTATCTCCAACTTATTTCAATTTATTAATTTTATCTACTACTGAATTTTCATATTATCTCTTTCAAATTCCATTAGACTGTTTATAGCTTGCAATGCTCAACAATTTTTAATATTTCTTCTATTTTATAAGGAATCTTTTCAATAAATCATTTAAAAGTTATACGTTTTAAAAATTTGAATCACTTTTCTTTTATATTATAAGAGGATAATTAAAAGATTATCTGAAACGCATGGATGTGACGATTCTGCGTCGCGCGTGTGTGGCTTTCAGAAAAATGTTTCTCGAGGTCGGAGACACGGACCCGTTTGTAGTGGCCACTACAATCGCGTCCGCGTGCTCTCATCTCTATAGAAAAAATTTCTTAAAGCCACAGGGGCGGGTATCGGCGCGCCGACAAGCACTCCCAAAAAGCCGTCGAGTGGCTGCTGCAGTCCGAGCGAGTGAACGGTCGTGAAATCGTGCATGCAGGCAGAGCGCGCGAATATCGGCTATCCGAGAGATTTTTGGTCGACGGATTCTTACCATCTACCAATCCAGCAGAAAATCCCATTGTTTTTGAATACCAGGGCTGCTATACGCATGGCTGCCCTGAATGTTTCAAAAACAATCGCAACAGGCCGAATGCCTGGAGTCGTACTTTCGACGCGTTGCTCGAGAGTACACGCGCTAAAATCGCGCAGATCCAACAGCTCGGTTACGAGACGCGCGAAATTTGGGAGTGCGAGTTCGACAGAGTCAAGCGTGAAAACCCCGAAATCGTCAAGTACCTGTCGGAGCATCCGCTTAATAACGCTTAATCCTCGTGATGCGTTCTTCGGCGGACGGACCGAAAATTTCGTCGCAGTTTACGATGCTAAGCCAGGCGAGCATATTCTGTATACAGATATAGGCTCGCTGTATCCTTACGTTTGTAAACAAGGCAGATTTCCGCTCGGTCATCCAGAGGTTTACGTCGGCGAGGAATCTGATGAGCTGATGCGTTGCAATCTCAACAATTTTTCGGCCATATATGGGCTGGTAAAATGTAAGGTTTTACCGCCGAGAAAATTGTATCAGCCTCTTTTGCCGATAAAAATGCACGGCAAGCTTCTCTTTGCGCTGTGTCGCACATGCTGCGAAGAGATGCGGCAGAGCGATTGTTGCCACTCGGATGCGAGTCAGCGAGAGTTCAGCGGAACCTGGGTGGCGGATGAGCTGCGAAAAGCCATCGAACTCGGCTATACTATAACTGAAATATTCGTCATATGGCAGTATATTATGACCGAGTACGATTCGCTCACTAGTGAAGGAGGACTTTTCGCTGGCTACATCGACACTTTCTTGCGATTAAAGCAGGAAGCATCGGGGTTTCCAACTTGGTGCGTTGACGCGGAATCGAAAGCGCGTTACGTTCGCGAGTATCGCGAAAATGAGGAGATATCGCTTGATCTGGAAAAAATCGCGAAAAACCCTGGCCTGCGCACTGTTGCGAAGCTCTGTCTGAACTCGTTCTGGGGTAAGTTCGGACAGCGCGATAATTTAAAACAGACGGTGATCGTCAAGGAGCGCGAAGACCTCCTTAAACTTCTAACGGCCGAGGATAAAGAGGTCTTGAGTCTTCTGCTGCTTAACGAGGAGGTGATGTACGCGAGCTGGCAGTACATCGACGATGCTGTGGAGTCTACTCCATATATGAACGTAGTTATAGCAACCTACACGACAACTCTGGCCCGCTTGAAACTATTTTCGTATTTGGAGAAGCTCGGCAAGCGAACGCTGTACTGCGACACTGATTCGTGCATATTTGTGTACAACCAAAACGCACAAGAATACAGGCCCCCGTTAGGCTCGTTGCTCGGCGATCTGACCAACGAACTCGACGAAGGGACTTATATTACGAGCTTCCTCTCGGGTGGTCCGAAATTTTACGGCTACAGAACCGTGAATTCGAGAACTGGCGAGGTATCCGAAAAATGTAAAGTCAAGGGTATCTCGCTAAATTTCTCGAATTCTTTGAGAATAAATTATCCTAGCATTAAGAGTATGATTGAAAATTATTTTAAGCCTGATGAAGAGAATGAATGCATTAATCTTAAGTTTAATTCTATTAAAAGATTGCCAGATCGCACTGTCGTCACGCGAGAAGAGGTCAAATCGTGTAGCATAAAAAGTTCTAAAAAAGCGTAGATATGTTACTCCCGGGTTATCGCTCCCGTACGGTTACAAAAGTTAAGTATAGTATGTAAGTTGTTTTTGAATAAATAAAAGTAAATTTAAGAATCTCGTTTTTGTATTAGTTTTTAAGTAATATAAATTGTTCTGCGTTATTTTTAATATATATTTTTAATATATACGCTTATAAGCGGCCCGCGTGAGTATACGCGTATACGCGGTCCGCGTGAGTATACGCGTATACGCGGCCCGCGTGAGTATACGCGTATACGAGGCCCGCGAGAGTACACGCGTATACGCGGCCCGCGCCCGCTGCCGCCGCCCTCCGCAGTAGAGGAATAATATTAATAAAAAGCGCTTTTCGGGAAGAGAGCGCTTTAGTCGAAAAGATGGATACGCGTTGGAAGCATCCTTTTACGGCGTGCATAGCAGGACCGACGGGAGCTGGAAAAAGCTGGTTTCTGAAAAAATTTCTCGAGCATCTGCCGGAGATGTGCGATGCTCGCTTCGACAGGGTTCTGCTCTACTATACCGAATGGCAAGAGACGTACCGCAGTGAATTCAAAGTTGGCGGGAGTGATGCTATATCTATCGAGTTTCGAGAGGGACTTCCGCAGCGAAGCGATTACTCCGTAGATACGGGAAAGAAAAAATTACTGATTCTCGACGACTTGATGCGAGAATCATCGAACGATATAGTCTCGCGTTCGTCTCATCATTTTAATTTGTCGGTCTTTCTGGCGACGCAGAATATTTTTCACCAGGGAAAATCTCAGCGCGACTAAGTTTAAATTCAAAGTATCTTGTTATATTTAAAAATCCTCGCGACAGAGCTCAGATTCGGCATCTCGCGCGACAAATTTATCCGGAAGATCTGACATAGACTGACATAGACGCTACGCGCGGATCTCACTCGTATCTTTTTCTCGATCTAACTCAAGCAGCCGTGGACGAGTATAGGGTTCGCACGTGTATATTCCCAAGCGACGATATTCAGTACGCCTACGTGCCGAAATTCGGTAAAAAGTAAAAATACAAAATAGGTGTGCAGGGCTCTCGGCATAGACAGTAGGCGAGAAGCTATGGCCCCAACAACATCGAAGAAGAAACAGGCTGGCTGTTGTATACCCGTGGCTGCGCTTGACACTAAGCATTTCAACAGAAAACGAGTAGCTGTACTGAACGCTGTCACACGGACGGCCAACAACGTACGGCTCTTTTACGCACAGCCGACAAGAGACTCGTGCGTTGCATATGCGGATGCGCTTTAAATATCTTGCAAGGTGTGATCAAAATCAAAGACTCGCATAAACGACGCTTCAAAAAGCACAAAAACGTGCTGAGAAAATGGACGATTTGCAATAATAAGAAATCTGTCAGCGATTGGCAGAAAAAGAAACGAGTTCTCGTACATCACGGTGGTGCTTTTTTGCCGCTTCTACTCGCACCTATTATCGGGGCTCTTGTCTCGAAGGTATTTAATTCAAAGTCAGCAGCAGCGGAAGACTAAAATGGATCGTGCGAGAAAAATGATTATCGTGCCCGAAGATATGTTTTCGCGCATGCAAAACGTTCAGCCAGCAGCAGCACCGCCAGTAGTCGTGTGAAAACTCTGTTCAATCGTGCGGCGACAATCTCTCGAGACTCGATTCCGAGATGCACACAATTCTACATTCGAATAAATTTACAGATGAGCGTGAAAAATGTCAAAACTATTTACAAGTACTGTGGCGATATCTGTTTTTCAAAGATTCCGAACGTCACGCTGAACACGATTACAAGCGCGACGTCGACGAAATAGAGGCCACATCGGCACCAATGACTGAAGAAATTATACTCGGCAGCGTGCCCAAAAACGCGCCTTCTGCTGAAACACTGGAAAACCGTTGCCAGCGATCGTCTGAAGTGGAATAGCACTGGCAGAGTCAGTATAGGCGGCCGGCCCATACAAGATTCCAAAATTATAGAACTGATTAGCGACGTTGTCGCACGCAGGAAAAAAACACTGGATCAGTCGGAAGTGCCCATCGGCCGTTTACCTTTCGCCAAATTCATCAAGACAGTCGACACGCCGATAAAGCTGATTGGAAACCCGGAAATAGTGAAAATTGGTAAAAATTTGACAGAGCCGAATAATTCAGCGAAACGACGACTGCCTAGTAAAGAGAGCATCGACGTGTTGATGGAAATACACAACTCTAGCAGCAGCAGCAGCGAATCACCGGCATCGCCTGCTTTGACGAGAAATCGAGCACGTGGCTACGTCTCGCAAACTTTTAAGCATGGCGTCCTCGTCGTCGTACGAGCAGCAATACTACGATGTCTCGCACGAGGCTGGTTACGTGGGTGCGCGCAATCTCGTACGTGCAAATCGAAAAGGCAAATTATTTAGCGCGGCTGACACTCGGGAGAAAGAACGTATATACGAGTGGCTTAGTAATCAAGACCCGTTAAGCGTAAATTTCCGCGATTAAGTTACAACGTGGGCAACATTGAGGACGTATGGGAGTGCGATTTGCTTCAATTAACCACGATCAAAGAACACAACGACGGATACTGTTACCTACTCGTAGTGGTGGACGTATTGAGTAAACACGCGTGGCTGGAGCCTCTACGCGATAAAACTACAGCCAATATCACCGCAGCCTTCGGACGAATACTCGAACGCAGCAACGGTTACGTCCCAATTCTCTTACAATCCGACAAGGGTAAGGAGTTTGTAGGCTCGACGTTTCAGGAATTTTTGAAAAAACGCGACATCAAATTCCGTACAGCTCGAAACCCCGATATCAAAGCGGCTGTGGTGAAAAGACTAATCCGTACTATACGCGAACGAATGTGGCGATACTTTTCTCATAATAACACGCAACGTTACATCGACGTGGTGCAGAAAATCATCGAGGCTTACAATCATACGCAACACAGCGGTACAAAGATGCGTCCCTGTGACGTGAGCATCTACAATGCTGCGAAAGCGCGCAAAAATTTAGCAAAAGAGCTCGTCTGCAATCGACTTACAAGAATCGCGAAAAAATGGAGTCAGGTGTAATCAATAAATACAAGCCCGGATCTTACGTACGCATTAGTCGCACGAAAAATACTTTCGAGAAGGGATACGAAAAAAACTTTAGCGAGGAAGTTTTCAAGATTAAGTGCATATCCATCAGACAGCAGTTACCAACGTTTATCCCGGAAGATTTGAACGGCGAGGGGATTGACGTCTTTTTCTATCTCGAGGAGCTCGCTCACGTTGGCACGAAACGCATGTCGGACGCTGCTGAGCAATTCAAAATAAAACGCGTAATTCGTACAAAGGGTGGTGGCTCGAAGAAGCAGCTACTCGTCAAGTGGGATGGCTATCCGGACAAATTCAACTCGTGGATCAAAGACTCTCAAGTACAAAAAATTTAAAAATGGACCAGAACGATTTTTACCTAGTTCTGCCTAGCAACAGCAGTATGACGTACGGTATTTACGACAAGATCGAGCAACTAGCCAACGAAATAAATAAATCAGCCGCCTTTCACGATCACCTGCGTCTCAAAGTTGCACCCTTTCAAAAGAGCTACTACATGCTACAGCGCAAGTGTGCCTGCGTTGATCAGCATCAGACAACGTTTAACGAAAAAATTTGCCGTATTTTCGGTTTCGAAGATTCCGAGACTCGGCGAAAAACGGCACCTTTGTCACATCGTCAATGGGCAGTGTAGTCGCGCTAGGAAACAGACCAGCATCGCTTTTCCGAGCTATTCCCGATCAGCTCTACGTGTACACGGATGTATGCGAGCCACACACTGTAGGCGACACTCAAGCTGCTCTACTGCGTATAGTTTCCGTAGATAGTACAAAGTACAAATTCGGCAATAATATCGTGAGACATTTTGCACCTGCTCATTATATTCCACTTTTACATCACAGTTTTCGCTCGATTGTCATAGGTATAAGGGATGAGCACGGAATGCGAATACCATTCGAATATGCAACGCTGACGGTTACGCTTCACTTTAAACGTAATCGCTAGAGAGAGAGAGAGAGAGAGAGAGAGAGAGAGAGAGAGAGAGAGAGAGAGAAAGATGAACGCCATTTCACAATGAGTCACTACATACGCTACTACGACGAGCAAGTAGGTGGTGGAAAAGTGAGACACGTCTATTCCGGTTCAACGTATCAGCGCGGACGAGGTGTAGGTGCGTGGCTCGGAGGTGTATTTCGCAAAATTTTTCCGTACATCGCTTCCGGTGCCAGAACTGTAGGCAAAGAGGCTGTGCGCACAGGCATCAACGTGTTGGACGACGTTGCAAACAACGGCTCGAATTTCAAGGAGGCGTTCAAATATCGTACTAAAGAGTCTGGAAAAAAATTGAAGAGAAAAGCCGGTGAAAAGATGGCAGAAATGATGAAAGGCTCTGGTTATAAATCACGCGCAGTGCATCGAAGGCGTCAGTTTAGAAAGACACGTACATCGAGTAGAATCGGCTCTAGCAAAAAACGCAAACAACATACGGCAGGACGGAAGAAGAGAGTCACGAGAAAAACGAAGAAGAGGCCTAAAAAGAGAAGTACTCAGCAGCAGCATCAGCAGAGTTTGAGAAGTGTTACGGATATTTTTGGTCCTAGGCGTATTTAGTTTGGAGTAAAAATGGCATTTTTACATTCTCACTCGACGGAATGCATGTCCAGCGAGCTGGATCTTTTCACGCTTCCAGCCACCCAAACGTCCATTGAAAGCAGCAGCTTTCTGCATTATAAGCCTGCGTCGTCTCTCAGCGACGATGTCGACGCACCATTGGAATTTGTCGTGCCGGCAGGTAGCGAGCATTACTTTGATCTGGCTCACACTATGCTTCATGTTCAAGCTAAAATCGTACCCACTGACGAGGCTACCGCAACGACCGAAGCCCTTAAAGTCGGACCGATCAACAATTTCATGGATTCAATGTTCAATCAGATTGACATTTTTTTCAATCAGAAAATTGTTTCGCCGCCTAATAACGCCTATCCTTACAGAGCGTACATCGAGACGCTTCTCAACTACGCTCCGGCTGCTAAAGAGTCACATCTTACAGTGAGTCTGTGGTACGACGACACGAGCGGCGGTTTCGATTCGCCAGCTAATGCGGTGAGCACTGCCACAGCACCTATGATCGTGAACAAAGGGCTGGAAAATCGCAAATATTTTACACAGAATCGACGATACTTTGACACGATTGGACATCTACATCACGACCTCTTTAATCAGGATAAAATGCTGATTAATGGCGTAGAAATGCGTGTAAGTCTAGTGAGGAGTACGGATGCTTTTTGTCTGATGGACGCGACAACCAATGGAAAATTCAAACTCAGCATCAAAGAAGATACACTCATAGTTCGCAGAGTAAAAATCAGTCCTGGAGTTTTACTGGCTCATGCGCAAGCATTATCGAAAACCACGACTAAATATCCCATAACGAGAGTCGAAGTTAAGTCGTTTACTCTTCACTCGGGAATATTGAGCGATTCGATCAACAACGTTATACGCAGTCAGCTGCCGAAGAGAATAATCTTAGGCTTTGTGGAAAACAAAGCATTCAACGGAAACCGCGCATTAAACCCTTTTAATTTTCAACACTTCTCTATAAATTATATTTCTCTCTACGTCGACGGCGTACAAATTCCAAGCAAACCTTTGCAGCCACGTTTCACAGGTATCGACAAACTCTACATTGACGCATTTCAAACACTTTACACGGGCACAGGCGTGCATTTTCTCAACGAAGTTTTTGACATCAATCGGTACAACTATTACAAAGGCAATTTTTTGACGGCCTTCCATCTCACTCCTGATTTATCGGCACACTGTGCCACACATTGGAATCTCGTGCGCTCGGGTAGCATACGCATAGAAGTGAGATTTGAGACGGCTCTTCTCACTGCTATCAACTGTATCGTTTACGCAGAGTACGACAACGTTCTGGAAATCGACTCTAGTCGCCAAAACGTAACGGATTTTAGCGCTTGATGCGCACGCACACTCTATCGCAGCGCCTCAAAAAAAAAAATTTTTTTTTTGATTCGCGCTTCATAAGGCGAGCGCGTTGACAGTCTGTAGTTAGTCTCCCTCTCGAAACAGCCAGCACCTAACGTACTCGAGCAGCAACAGCATCATCGTCATCATGACGGACTACGTGATCGATATTCAAGGCTTTCGGGATATAAATAAAAAATGTTATCCCAAAGAAGTCGGAGTTTTATCTCTCCAGAGCCGTATAGTTGGTCATTGGATCACTCGCGCGCCGTGCAGTTTTATCGAATTACCCGCGGATATACAGCAGACGAATAATTACTGCACTCTCGATGTACACGGTTTAGAGTGGCACGACGGAGATATCTCCTTCAAGAATCTGCGTCGTAATCTGTGCAACTTGGTGAAAGACGCGCGCCGTATATACGTGCGTGGCCAGGCAAAAGCCAAGTTTTTGGAAAAAACAGTGTCTCGAAGAATCATCAATTTAGAAGATTTTAGTGCGCCTTCGTTTGACGAACTCTCTATGCAATTCCCTAACGTCTTGCTGTGCACCAGCCACGATATCAAGAAATTCGAGAACAAGAAAAATGTTTGCGCACTGCGTCGAGCCTATCAAATCAGAAGGTGGATACACTCAATCGTTGCCAGTCCTCATCGAAGCGACCCGTACGATATAAATAGCCAAGTAATGTACCAAGCTATATTAGATTACGATCGGCAGCAGATGGAAAGATATCACTATCCCGAAAGATTTCGTGCTAGCGACGTTGTGGACGGAATTAAAAAAGAAGCTGACGAGAAAAAAGACGGTGCGGTAGAAGAAGAGTACGTAGATGCACCATCATCATGAATACGCGTCAAATAATCACAGCTATTAGAGGATTCAAAGCCGATTCAATAGGAGTTTACGCTGCTAATCACGTTCCCAAATTGCTATCCACACCGACAGCCATTGTAACGAATCTGGACACCTCCGATCAGCCAGGATCACACTGGGTTGCTATCTTCATAGATAAAAATGGATATGGAATTTACTTTGACAGCTACGGAGTTGCACCCGTATCAAAGCATCATTGATCGACTCGGAAAAAACTGCACGCAATTCGACTCGAATAAAAAACAAGTGCAGAGCGTCGACTCTAAAGTATGTGGCAAGCACTGCATTATGTTTCTGTATCATATGTGTAGTGGCATTTCTCTGCGAAAATATCTACGTTTTTTTTTCATCAGACTGTGTCAAGAATGACGCATTAGCCGTTAAGTTTTATCGAAGGCTCATGAGAAGAATGCAAAATAAAACAATGCGTCATCGCCATCATCGAGTCAACGTATTTCCACACACGAGTTCTACAGGACGGGGTTACTGTAATCAGATCTGCACAGCCAAGACCGGCTGTATCAGCTACTTATCAAATTCTGTTTACTTAAACATCTGGCGCCAGCCACGGGACTGGTGACGTCACTCTAGGCCACGCCCAGTCTCTCCATACCAGCCCATATACTACTGTCATTGTCAACTGGATTATCTATTTTTCATCGTTGCATTTCTGTTTCACTCTTAATCAATTGTATTTAATAATCATAAATTTTAACAAATTAATAAATCAACTTTTCTATTTTAATAAGATCAATATAAAAATATACCAACAACTAACCGAAATTTAATTTAAGATCAAAAATTTATATATATATATATATATATATATATATATATATATATATATATATAAAATTTTATATATATATATAATATATAACAAATCTTCATTTCATGATATATAATTTAAACAAAATATACGAAACATATCTTCTAAATTTTAAAAACACTTTTTTTATTAAATTGCTAAATTTTTACTGGTCGATTTTTGAGCAGTAAGACGAATCGTAATGCGAATTTTTGCATTTGATTCGTCAGAGCATCAAAAAATTTTGTGACCTAGTGTGATTAATCACTTTTTTGAAATTGCATCATTGCATAAATAATATGCATTTTAAAATTGTATTCCAAGGAGACACTGAATAAAAAATTTACAACTTGGTAAATATTGATGGAAATGAGTCCAGTTTGGCTACTCGGAGGTTTTCGGGGTCGCTGAATACGAATATGGTGCCCACGGTAGACCGCATGAACATCGTCTCTGAGAGTTTCATGGGAAATTGTAACATAGCGACTTCAAACTCGTTACTCGGAGGCTTTTGGGGTCGCTAAACACGAATATCGTGATAGCAACGTTCCCCGAGGTACCTGGTGCCCAGGATTGACAGTATGAACGTCGTCTACGAGACTTTCATGGGAAATTAACAACATATTTGGTCGAAACTCGTTACTTGGGGGTTTTCGAGGTCGTTGAACACGAGTATAGCAACGGCAAAATCCTTCTGGGTACCTGGTGCCCAGGTTAGGCAATATCAACGACCTCTCCTAGAATTATCTTGAGTAAAACACCATATCCATGTTCAGTGGCCTGAGAAATCCCTGAGTAACGTATTTGAATTAATTACTATTGAATGCCCACAAAACTCCAGGAGACGACGTTGATACTATCCACCCTGCATACAAAGTACCTCTGGGAGCGTTGCCATCACAATATTCCTGTTCTGCGACCTCGAAAACCCCCAAATAAAAAGTCTTGACGAAATCTGTTGTTGATTTTCCGTGAAACTTTAGAAGGTGACGTTGATACTGGTCACCCTGGATACCAGGTACCTCAGAGAGCGTTGCCGTTACGATATTCGTGTTCTGCGACGTCAAAAACCCCCGAGTCACAAGTTTCGTCTCATTATGTTTTAAATTCCCATAAAAATCCAGGAGACGACGTGATATTGTCCACACTGTGCACCAGGTACCTCAGAGGCCATCGCCGTCGCCATATTCGTGTTCTGGGACCGCAAAAACTCCCAAGTCACAAGTTTAGTCTCATTATGTTTCAAATTCCCACAAAAAATCCAGGAGACGATGTTCATGCAGTCTACCCTCGGCACCAGGTACCTCGGAGGCCGTTGTTGATACCATATTCGTATACAGCGACCCCAAAAATCCCCGAGTAGCAAAACTGGACTCATTTCCATCAATATTTGCCGAGTTGTAAATTTTTTATTCAGTGTCTCCTCGGAATGCAATTTTAAAATGCATATTATTTATGCAATAATGCTATTTCAAAAAAGTAATTATTTACACTAGGTCACAAAATTTCCTGACGCTTTGACGAATGACGAATCAAATGCAAAAAAAACCGCATCACGATCCGTCCTACTGCTAAAAAAATCGACAGTCAGGCCATTTTTAGGGCTTCATTTCCTCGACTACTTCCCTTTTTCGTTATTATAAAAAATTAATTCAAATGTTGAACATTTTAGGCAAAAACATTAGAGAAAGCCTGGATAATGTCAGCGATAACGGCGGGATCAGATCTCGGCATAGCAGAAACACACGGAACAGTTGAAGTGGGGGAACTCGGAGTTGGAAGTCTATGAGTTCCAACATGGAAATGAAGCACGCAATGACTTGCGTTCTAATAACGCCGAGAATATTAGAACTCGTGCATTTCCAGTTGGAATTATATTAATTACCAATTTCCTACTTTAACACTACAATTTTCTTGGAGCTTATAAATCTCGAATAATGCGCTGTTTTATTTCGAAATCCATAATATAAAAATACAGTTCGATTTATTGTTTTATCTCCGAGGATTTAGAAGTTGTAGCATTTTAAAATTTCTTTCCATGTGAAGTAAAACGCCAGTTCTACCGGTGGTAGACTCGGGGCCGAAGTGCACGTCTATCTGCCCGTTAGGCCTTGCTCCTGGTGATGGTGGCGGCTTAACTGCAGTTGGCTATGAGCATCTGCAGGTGCTCGATCTTGGAGCGGGCGCTAAGGGCGCGCGGATCACGAAAATTGGAGTTGATCGACAGATTCAACCCACTCCTATAAAGCAAAAAAAGAAATCCTTTAAATAAATTTTCAGCATAAAACTACAGAATGAAACTCAAGATAAATAAAGATGACCTACCTTCTGTCCTACTAACCGACGGAGTCCAGCTGTACACTCCCTACGCTTGTTACATAGAGGGCATAGTTCATCTGCCTCAGGTAGATCCCATACCTCTTCTTAGCAGCTCTCTTAAGTCCCAATAAGAAACTGTCCTCTTACAGTATGTCGATAGCTGATCTATATAAAAAAGGATGAACAAAGAAGAGTAAACAAATAATAAAACCAATATTAAAGAAAAATTACGAGAAAAGACTACTTATTGTCCACTGATGAGAAGATTAGCGATATCTCATATAAGCCGGGGCTGACGGCATATTGAACACCAACCATTGACGTACAAGCTAGAGCTGGGAATCGCACCTCTTCTTTCTCAGCCTCACCCTCAGAAACGAACTCATCGTCATCAGAGTCTGAGTTAGAGTCACTTACAACCTATACCGATAAAAATTATGGGACTCGATATAATATTAGAATTCTACATACACTTACTTGTTTCTCTTCCACAACATATCCCCGCAAAACACTACCCCCGCCACAAGTTCAATGAACTCTTTAAAAGCGGCCAAGAAAAAGCTTGTGTTGTGCTTTGTAAAAGTTTTTACACTTCGATAAACAATTTTTCTTAGTTATACATTTTTAACAAAAGAATTGCGAATCGAATTATCTACAAATTTGAAAAATAACACAAAGGCAGAGCAATGATTTTCTCAGTAGGCGATATCATTCATTATTGCATTCTACATGCTGAATCGAGTAATCTAGTAGTAGTAATCGAGGACAATAATAGATATAACAATAGAGGGGCACTAATTGAAGGACATTGATCGAGTGACAAAATTTATACACCGGTGGCGGCGACGAAATTTTTGTATAATAAAATAAAATTGCAAGAGGTATAGGATCGTAGTGTTAAACACCGGGATCGGCGTCTCTAGTTGGTTCTCAAGGGTGATCGGCACATGGCACACCGCTCCGTTCTTCGTGTTGAACAGGATCAAGAGTGCCGCGTCGCATCTAGCAACTGTCCATAGAAGCAGCAGCAGCAGATACGCAGTTTTCGGTACCTGCTGCATTTTGAAAAGTCTTTGGAGAATGCAAGAGGTTGAGTCGCTCGCCGAGTGCTGAATGCACAGGTCTGCATTACACGCGGAGTTTCCAATATGGTCCATATACTGCAAAACGATCTCGTGCGTGCTCGTTAGTGTAATAGCTTAATGCCAAGTATACCCAGATGGAAAAAATGGAGCAATGTTTTTAGTTGAGCTTGCGTCAATGTTGCTGGAAAGCGACGCTCCCGCTGCAATTTGTGGACCATTTCGCGGAATTAGTCGCTTTCTGTTTGTTTGTTTTTATTACATAATGTAGTGCACTTGTCTCGACTCGACGGCTCGATGAGACTGCAGCTACAGTATATTCACAAAAACAGATGTGGGTGCGGAATGCAGAAACAACAAAAAACGACAATTGGGACTATAGCGTTTATTAAAATTATACCATCAATAAAAACAAATATGGTCCACTTGAGCGTAGACGATCGGGTAATCAAGTAAGTATATATGATACATTACGAACGCGCAAGCGCTTTATCACAGATTCGCCGTGTATGTATAGTATTTATAAGTTAATATAATTTCTTCTATACTTATGTAAGTCATTCGCTGTACATGCTACGCATAGCCAAAATACTGCTACTCAATTCCAACTTAATATAAGTATATAAATAATAATTGAGAGGATCTTTACTAAAGAAGTATGACTAAGGGAGTAATTGAGGGGGAGTAAATGAGGGTGAAAATTCTTGAAACGGCGGCGGCGTGGCGGCGACGGCGAAACTTTTTTTAATAATATAGAGAGATACTCTGTATTTGGTTGTACTTTTACAAATATACTTATATGTATATACATTTATATAGTACCCAATCATATTTTTATCAATTAAATAAAACTTGTACATAATATAAGTCAAGATGTACCAAAATATAATTATTAAAACTTTTTCGTTCAATTTTGCAATTTTTCAATTTCGAACTTGTATACATATAGATCATCATAAAATAACTCCGTGTGGCTTTTCAACTTAATTAATAATTTAATTTAACAATTTTAAACTTATTTCAATAAGTCAACATTTAATGCTTATCCCAATGGAAATCAGTAATATTCAATTTTAATAATGTAGCCTTTATTTTATTATACTTTAGATAATAAACAAAAACTAATTTTAATATACACTCATATTGTGTATATTTCATTCTTTTGAAATAGACTAAAGAGGTGATCAGAATTCTATACAACTTATTCTTTAACTTAATTCATACATAATTTTATAAACATATTTATGTCATCATAAAATATCTTTTTTGAAGTGACTTTAAATCTAAAGCTATGCCCTAAAATCTTGCAAAGTTATCTTAAATAATAATCTCAAAATACAGTTTTCATAATCAACTATAAGTTTAAAAAAAAAACTATTTAACTAACAGTTAAACATAAATTAGTTCACCACTTGAATATTTTCCACCATCTATACATTTATCTCTTTTATGGAGGCTTTAATTTTCGGGTGTTGATTTTTCCGTTCGGACCCTTCATTTTTACGACTGAGTAGAACACTGAACACTCATTTGTATTTTTTAACACTTAAAAAAAATTTATTTAAATTAAATTATTGAAAAACAAAAATATTAGAGCTCACAGCCAGAGTTTTCGTGTTATCATCCTGATGGTAACACCAGTACTAGCCCTTATTATGTGAACTTTATAAATTTTACTTATTTTAAAAAACTTATAATAAATATATTAAAGGTTACAAATTTTGAATGATTATCACCTGATAATTACCTGATTATCATTAACATTTTATCTCACATAAACGCATATTTATAACTAGCTTTATTAAAAATACTGAGCTGAAATCACCTGATAATCAGCTGACGTTTTGGCATGATTATCAGCTGATTATTAGCTGATTATCAGTTGATTGTCATCTGATTTTTTTCAGTAGGGTTCTTATTCAAATGCAATCTGTATTATAATGCATTTCACAAACGGAGATATAGAAATCGAACAAAACGATTAAACACATTTCTATAGAGTGAAGTTATTTAACTATTTAACCGCGTTATTTGGGCCCATAACCTATTGAAAACGGGTGAATATTAAATGAACAAATCAGCAATTTATATCGAACAAAATAACTCTTCTTTATTGAACTGGTATAAGAGAGAATTCACGTCTGATAAATACTACTGCTCTAGCGAGACGTCCGTGCGAGACTAAAACACTCGACAAAGGGTCTACAGGCCTTCGACGCATATGCGTAGTTTTCTCTCTTTCTAGACTCAGATTTCATACTTCAGTTCTGGACCTATACATAAGCAAGTCGAGTCATTTTTGTATAGTGCGTAATATCGTGAAACTATATTCTTAGTCTTAGTCTTAGTCTGTTAGGTGGAGCTTCCGGTGTCCCTTAGTCCCAGGTTACATAGGTGGTATCCTACTCTCCAATGCCCCGTCAGCCTAACTGACTAACTTTCCTGTCTGGTGGGCATGCTGCTTGCTGTGCAGCGGCGCTTCTACCAGTGATGACTCTTTGATATATCTGTCAACGAGTCTTTTCAGAGTTTTAAGTAAAAACGTGGTCATACTGATTGGCCTGAAGTCCCTTGCGACCGCGTGATGTGTCTTACTTGGTTTGGGCAGGAAAGCCACCGCCTGTCCCCATTCTTCCGGCACATATCCTAGTGCCAGACAGGCTCTGTACAATCTGAACGTCCCTACGGCCCACCTTATCCTTGCCTTGTCTGTTACCCGTTTCGCCAGTCTCCAGTCCTCTCCGCGGGCCATCAGCTGAACTGCCTCTGACCTCGCCCCTTCCCTGAAGTCTGGAAAGTAAGTTTCCATCAGGCCCTTCAGGACCTCCTGTCCATTCTTTGCCCAGTCTCCCATTACTAATCTGATCGAGTATATCAGTGGCTTCATCGCGTGTTGCAAGACACTGCACAGCCTGGCCGTGTATGATAACGTGATTCAGTTTTTATAGTATCGCTTCCAACCCTCCACCCCAGCCTTTTTGATCTCCTTCTTGTATTCCTTTTGCTCCGCTTTATACGCCCGTTTGTCCTTGTCACTCTTCGTGTGCTTGGACCGGCCGTCGCTTCCTTCGTGTGCTTGTATAGCCGCCTTACTTTCTTCCTGCGTTTCTCCAGTGACTTTTTCCACCAGGGAGCGCCCTTCGATGGCCTCTTCAGCCTAAGTTCACAATTGTTCTCGTAAGAACTTATTATTATTTCCCATAGGATCCTGCTGCAGTGACCGATGTCCTCCACCGTCCCATATGTAGCAGGGAAGCAACTGATCTTAGCCTTAAGTTCTTCTCTGTATGCTATCCAGTTTGTTTTCCTAGGGTTCCTAATAAAAAAACGAGTCCGTAGCGCCGTACTGTTAAGATAGTCTACTTGGCCCAGTGGTGCTCAATTCAAGGTTGAATTAGAAGATTAAATTTTTTAAATATTATGCAGTGTTATAAAGTGTGAAAACTCTAGATTCTTTAGTTTGGTATATCAAAATATTGATAGAAAGTGTTTAGAGCATCAAATATCCTCAAAACTTAGAAAAGTGAGAAACACTGCGCGCATATATAGATATACTGATAGCATAGAATTAAAACTTTCGATTGCTGTAGCTTTTCAAAAAGCACCGCTTGCTCTATCAAATTTTTATTTCCTTGATTTGTATTATGATTTTACATCATGACATAGTTTTTGAAAAAGATGTCAAATTTTCTTCGTAATGAAACAAAATGTACACTAAATTTAGACTTAGTCTATGCTTCCCATGTTAAAATACACAACTTCAAGACCCGATATCATAAAAAATCATACCGCTTGGGGGGGG
>JAZHPH010000462.1:0-23241 GCA_037356405.1 Nasonia oneida | reverse complement strand
ACTGTCACTCTCACTAACTGCTTGTGGAATACGGCCCCAGGGGTATACCAGGGGTATACCGGAAGTACCCGAGGGTATACTATGGATAGTCAAATTTTTGAAAAACAAATCCGTGTACTTCAAACATAGTCCTAACACTTTCTTATCGCTGGCCGGCATGTGAGCTGAGCTGAGCTCTAGTTCAGGCACTTGATCAGTCGAAGATGTTTAAGATACTTAATATCACCTAGTGTATTTTAATGAGCCATGGAAAACGTTCGCCCATACGCAATCTTTAGATAATCCTTTTCTGCGGTTCTAACCTCAAATTCTAATTGTGTTGTGATTGTTGTTAAGATCAAGAAATTTAAATAAAGTGAAATAGACATTTATGAATAAAACTTGGACAATACTGGCATTATTCAAGTTAATTTGTGTGCAACAAAATATGTCATTAATATAAATAAGGTGGAAAGTATAACTTTTCCAGTTCATTCGTAATTAGTTTAGAAAATATTATGCGATTGGGGATATCACTTAAAAAAAAGTTTTATCCATTTTAATATACCATCCAAATATCATCCATTTTAACACTTCTATATGTAAATCTCAGTAAATAGTAAGATATAAAACATTGTTTTAAGAAAATGTAAAAGAAAATGGAAAAATATTTTAGCTTAGTTAATAGACAAATTGAGATATGAAAACTGTTACATTTTCTTACAAAAAAAAAAAAAAACGCGCCGAGATATCTACCGCTTGGTGTCGAGGAAACGATATCATTTAAATGTAATTAAAACAAATATTGCATTAAATTAAAGTGTTAGTAAATAAGATGTTAGATAAAAAAAGGGAGGGTGATGTCTCTTAGAGATCAGTTTAACAATTAGCTATGTGAGCTATGCGAAAGAAAGATAGGGAGATTTATGTAAGCAATACATAATGTTGAAGGAAGCTACGTGCCAAAGAATTGGCAGCGGTTTCTTTTTTTGCTTCAGATGTTTTCTTGTCTTGTATATGTATATACACGCTTGATTGTTTGCCCATTTCTAGTGTGTAAGGGCTGTAAAAGGCTGTCCTTGTACGGATATCGTACTAGATCCTTTTCTCTTCTCGGGACGATTGCAAACGATAGATTCTACGTTTTGCGTGTGAGATGTGTGTCTGCCGGGATTATATGTATATTTATGCTTCTCTGAATTCTTTCAGCCTCCACTTTGTCCCGACTTATTGTACTATACTTGTTATGGGACTACGCTTTTATGTGTACATATGTTTTTTCCTAGCTTTCTCCCTGGGTTCGTTCTTGTTGTGATGTGCGTATTCGGCGCAGCTCTGACATGGTTTGTACAGTTCCATTTTATTATTGCCTGTTACTATTATTGTTTTAACAAGTGTATCGTTTCTTTTTTTAAGTATCGCCGGACTTTTGATCCCAGCGAGCCCCCAGCTGACTTGGGCGATTATCTTGCGCCGATGCTGGAGAAAGGCGCTACTTTCGAGCGTCTTCGGTTGCACCCGTGTTCGGTACAATGCAGCCTCGAGTCCGGCTCTGGCGTCCGCTCTTCAGACTCTCAAATTATTTTATTCCATACTATCCTTTGCATATGTCGTGCTTCTAATTTACTCATTACATTTTAGTATTATTTAGTATTATTTTCTAGACACTTTCATTAAACCTCATGATATTATCCATGTGTTTTACATAGCGAATGACCTTTTCCTAATTGTTAATGTCACGGATACCGTTAACGTTTTACCTCACTGTTTTCGCAATAACAAAATTAGTCGTTACATAGTTAAGGAATCGTAATCGTTTCGCGGTTAAATAATTGTATCGTAATATCGTTCGTAATATTTTGTATACGTTCGCGTTTTTCGTTCCCGATATTCGTCGAGCGCTTCACCGTCTGCCGTCGCACCTTGCCTTCCGGACTAAGTGCTGACGCTGTCTCGGCACTTTTTTTTCATCTATCCCCACTGACAGAGTTTGTGCGAATTTGAAATCAAGGGAATCGCTGCTTGTGTGTATGAATTGATCGTGATCGTTTCTCTCTACCTCACTGCTAGCCGAATTCCTGTCCGTCTGTTTTGTTGACCGTTAAGAATTTTTCTTTGAGTGCTTTCTGGTGCCTCGTGCTGTTGTTTTATCCCCTCATGAATTTATTGGCAAGTGTTTGTTTATTAATTGCGCTTCGTCATCTTATTTTCCGTGGAGGCTGCGTTCTTCCCTTACATATTTCTCTGGCGTTTTCAGAGAAGAGAAGGAAAGATGGCTTCTTCTGGTTCGTGTGGATCTGGACCTGGTGCTCAACGACGTTCTTTTACTCCTGAATTGAGAGATGCGATTGACCGCATGTCAGTGTGGTTGCCAGCATCTCACTAGACCGGCTGATTGACGACATGCTGTTCCTCCGGTCCGCCTGGCAGTCTACCCGGCCTATAATTGTCCCGGACTATGTGTCCCGGTCGGGTCGATTAAGTTCAGTCTTCCACGAGGTACCTTAATCGGGTCCGCGACCATCCCATCGACATACTGATCGTGGCCGAGGTGCTGTCGGAAGGGTGCCTGGAGAACGTGATTCCTCGTCTACTTCAGCCCGAGCAGCTGGCCAAGGCTTCCGTCCGTCCTCGGAACTCACACCTTCTTCTTTTGGTTCTCGTGTCTTCTAGCGTGGACGACCTCGGCCTGGACATATTACTGTTGCTTGGCCTCGTTCTCGTTCGAGTAATGATGCTTGTACTTGACCGATTATTAATTATTGATAAATGTAAGATATCCTAGGCGAAGTCGGACGCCTATTCGTGGTTTTGTCGAGACAACGTCACCAATTTTAAATCTGTCCGGTCGGGTCGGCGCAGAGCGTATACCAATTTCCGTATAATACCTCTGCAGTGTCCAATCCTCCGCACCATTGCCCCCAATAACGAGTACCTATCCGCCTTCCTTTACGGCTGGGATTAGCGAGCAGCGCTCCGGTTCCGAGGTGTGTCACCCCCCGTGTATCTGTGCGCTACTACTCGCGATTAGGTCGCTACGTTTGCAATAGTGGGTCGGATTTAACGCGAGAGAACATATCGGGGAGGGCTGGTTACTAGTACAATAGTGCTGCAGTTTCTGCACCGAGGCAATTCCCGCGTCGACTGTTAGGAGCGATTTCCACGACGGTGCTCTTGCTTATACCGAGTATTTTTCCGCACAAATTTATCTGGCTCTCATCCCGTAATTCACGACAGTTCTCTTAACGTTACGCGTACGGATTCGGAAAATTACGAGTCGGTGTTCCCGTCGGCCGGAGCTCCGTGCTGTAATTTGAGGTCTCTCGAGCGGTGCCTCCACGCGAATCTTTATCTCAGGACGCTTTACCTCATTTATCAATGCCGGCGCTCGGCGAGCCGTTCGAGCGATCCATGGTTGAGGTCGATCTCTCTAATGATTCGTCAAATCCTTTCTTTTCTATGCTATCAAATAATTCGTTCAGCTCATCGCATAGTGCCGAGATAATCGTGCGTCCGTCTTCCCGGTTATCGATTTCGAAAAATTCTGGGCTCGTATTAGTACCCTGCCCGATTTGTTGCGATTACATGTTTACGTATTTATCAATGTTTAAATGACCACTTGGTATGTAGATTTTGTTGGGATAATACTACGGTGTGTGTTAATTGCCGCGGTCCGCGTGGTGATGTGCGAAACTTAGTGTTGGAATCTCTAGCCGGTGAGCAAACGCAGGCTTGTCGGTATCAATATCTGGGCTATCGATAATTGATAAAACCTGATGATTGGACTAGTCACGTTAGGCATTGCTCCTTTTCCCTCGTGAATACTCTCACCCGCGGGTCGCCTCCGCCTTTATTGGCTGATTCTTCTGAGTCGGCGGTTCGTTCTGCCAGTCCTCGTCGGATTGTGACTGATAGCAATTCCGACAGTCTCTTCTAGCGTATCTTTTATGCATCTTCTGTTACGGTTACGTGAATTAACTTCTACTCTGCGCTCTGCTTACTTGTTTCTATATGATCCCTCTCCTTGTTGCAGGTTCGGCCCAGTCTCCGAATTCCTTATAAGCCTGATAGGGTGCTAGTCCCTGCGCGGCCTAACCTAGACCCCGTTGATACTTGAGTCGGTATAACTCCTCCTGCTTCGCCCTGGGACGTCGATAAGCCTTCAGCTCAGGTGCCGTCTAGCCCAACTTCTTCTGAGCCGGACGATCTATTGGGAAATCTGTTCCTGGATTCGGATGAGGGTGGTGTTTCTGACGATGTTCCTGGAATCGTTGCAGTTGCTGAGTCGGGCGAGCTAGCTGCAGCTTAGCCAACTTCCCCAGCTCTTCCGGCGGAGAACCCCGATGAAGCAGATGCGCTGCTTCGTGATTTATTAACTTGACCTATCTGTAATGATTTTATCTATCCAGGATAGTAGTGTTTTTATACACCCAGCAATATCCGACCTTAAGGGTTTGTCGTGTAGGTGTTTCTTCAAAACGATACCGAACATGTACGCCTCTCTGTATTTTGTTACGATGAATTCGCCTACAAAACATTGTGTTTTAAGGGCTCCTTTGCGTGTAATTAGCGCCTTTCTATTAAAGCGTTTAGTACTTCTGTGTCGAGGATCATGTCTTCTGCCAAGATATAAGCAAGGTTGCTGTTGACGCGTGGGTAAAAGTTATTTTTTAGTGAAAGTAGATATTTCTGGAATACCCACGTTGCACGCTAAATTAATGGCGAACGACTGATATTTGAATAAGTTGAAATGTATATGGATGATGTTTAACACTTAAATTTATCCTAACAAATTATATACTATGTACAAAATGTTGTGGAGACCGAGAGGTCTTGTGTGTGCAGAGGTTACAATGGTTCTGTGTTGGATCTGTCGGTGTAGATGCTTATAAGGACTAGCAATACTGTAGTTGAAATAGGTAAAACAGAAGATGATGGCGGAAAAACGTGCTATTTGCGTCAGAGAGAGGATTAGACCAGGTATGGGCTTTTTGAGAGTATGAACCGTAGAGGGGCTTAACCCTTTGAGGGGCACATTTTTCTGTTGAACGAAATTTTAAAATCATAGGTGATCTAAGGGTTTTCGGGGTCGCTGATTATGATTCTGGAGTCAGAATTACAAAATTCAAAATGGCGGACCCAATATGGCGACTATTTTAAGTTAAGTTTGCGGTTTTCCATTCAATTGGTATAAAACTTAGTATAAGGGGGTTTTTGAGGTCGCTAATTACGATCCTGACGACAGAATTGCACATTTCAAGATGGCGGACCGAAGATGGCGTCTATTTCAGGTTAATTTTGTAGTTTTCCGTTCAATTGGCATAATACTTAGTATGAGGGGGTTTTCGGGGTCGCTGATTATGATCCTCACGTCAGAATTGCAAATTTCAAGACGGCAAACTCAATATGGCAACTGGACTCAGTATAAAAATATATATAAGTCTGATTTAATATTGTAGAAACTAAAAATTTGTGAATATATGCGTGTTTTTCTCCCTCTCAGCGTGACCCAGAACTAACGACGTGGACGTGGGGAAAATCTAGTTCCAATTTTTTTTTTTTACTTTTTCTAGATTTTTTTATAATTTTTTTTATTTTTTAGTATTTTTGTAGTTTTTTTTGTTTTGTTTTTAAAATTTTTTTTTATTATTTCAGGTAAGATGTTGGAACTGTTGTGGAACTTCACGAAGCAATTTCTATTTTCCTCAATGCACAATGGAATATTGCATGTCATACAGTAATATTTCGTCCGAATTTCTGTTATTTTTGTACTGCATTGAGAACATCTCCTGCGAGTCTGAACGCCAGGAAAGTGAGATACCTGTGAGGTTCTGATCGTGTCACATACTTTCGGTTTTTGATGAGGCAATGTATATTTTATAGATGGTCTTCCTCTCATTGGTCGATTCGGGACGCCAATCAAATGATCAACTACTGACAAGCGGAAATTCTTCAATGACAGGTTTTCTGTTGTAAAGAGCAATCGGTATATAATGAATGAATTCACCAATGTTGCATCTACGAAATGCCAGAAAATACGATGCCACCACTTTTTACTTTTTCGACTTATTTCATAATAAGATTTCAGCATGTCAGCTTTATCGACGCATCCCATATGGCTGTTGTAATCTTTGGCCATTTGTGGACAAGTCACTTCTCTCAAAGAGCCGTCTTTCTGTCTCCTATTGACATGTGATATAACTGAAGGGTCATGAAAGTTTGATAAAAAGTGCACTGGCTTTTTATCAATCCATTTCAGCCACTGAACTCCTTTGTATAAAGTTTGAAATTCGCTATCTCCAGGAGACATATTTTTTTCTACTTCTTGGATTTTTGGTAAATCTTTCCTGTCTTTTCTTACTGTACCACATGCTAAAATTCCATCATTTAGTAGGCTCGCCATCAAATTCACCGTTGTGAAATAATTGTCGAAGTAAATGCGATAGTTTTTGTGCGCTAAAACATGGCTCAAATCCTTTATCACTCTCTCGCCTAGAAGACTTTCTGTTTTATTCCCTATTTTGCCAGTGTACATTTGAAACTCACAAATATATCCATATTCATCCGCTCGAACCCAAACTTTATAGCCTCGTTTGATAGGCTTCATTGGTATGTACTGTTTCATAGAGCTTCTGCCTTTGAATTTTATCATACTCTCATCAATTGCTTGAATCTTAGTTGGATTATAAAAATGCTTATAAGTTTCAGAAACGATATCCAGGAAGGGAGCAACTTTATACAATTTATCATAACCGGGCTCATTTCTTTTCGGTTCTTTCGAAGTGTCATTCAAATGTAAATTAGATAATAAGAAAGAAAATCTTTTGACAGGCATGACAGAAGTAATATAAGGATCATTCATTTGTAAATTTGTGGACCAGTAATCACGATATGACGGTAGCCTTTTCATGCCCATCAAAATATTCAATCCTAGGAATTTCATTATTTCTTCGCTTGTGGTAGCTTCAGAAACAATTCCTTTCTGCTTGATATAAAGATTCGTTTGTTCAACAATCAATTGAATAATCTGTTCTGAAAACAAACATAAGAAAACTTCACCTGGATTTTGAATATCATCTGAAAATTTTTCCGACCAGTTTCTTCAGTAAATGGTGGATTGAAAGAACGTTTCCTTTTTTTCTCCCAAATTCCATCCATTCTTTCGTTACGAACACTGAGAGGAGTATCGTTATCTTCATCAACATCACTATTCATATCATCACGTACTGTATCATCGCTGAATTCAAATGATTCCTCTAGTAATACATTTTCTATGATAGAAGATTCATCTTCGCTGTTTTCAATGTCATCATGCGATTCACAGTCGCTAGGAATTTCTATTTCTTCAAAATTTTCTTCAACCCCACTCATTTCGCATAATCGAATGATCACAAATTTTTTCAGGAGAAAAAAGAAAATACTAAAGCAGAAAAAATATCTGAGCTATTTTCAGGATCTACCGATTTCACTTCCGAATGCACAACGTTCCATAGTATAGCCTACCTCATGGTAGGATAAAACAAAATTTATCACTAATTTTTAGTATGGTACTGCTGGCACCTAGTGCTCGGAAGGAGAATTTCACTTAAAAATTTATTTACAAACAGAAATGGAGATTTTGTACCAGATCATGAATACTAAAAAAAATTTATTTCAAAACTCGATTTTTGAACATTTTTTTTTGAAAAATCTAGCCTGCCGAAAAATTTGGAAAAAATATATATTATAGTACTAGGTATGAAGTATATATTACAAAAATTTTCAGAACGATTTGACGCTTTGTTTAAGCACAGCCGAATTTATTCCAAAAAAACGAGTTTTTCGCGTTTGAATTGTTTATAACTAATTATGAATAAACAATTACATAATTTTTCCATAAAGATCTTATAACTTGAACCTTCAAGGATGTCGGAAGCACTCACAAGTATAAAAGTATTGCAAAACACAGCGGGAATGATGAAAAAACTAAAAAGATCTAGGTGGGACGTATATGTCCCACCGCCCCTCAAAGGGTTAAGTAGGCGGAGTAGTTGTTGGGTACAAAATGTCCGTATTGCTATGGATAATGGCGCTGATCTTTTTATTAGGGTCGGAAAAACTCCAGCGACGGATATATTTTATGATACCTAGTAATGACGGTTGGGAAAACCTAAGAGACGGCTAGACTTTATGCTACCTAGCCCGGTATACTATAAGGTGCGTCATAATAAGCGTCTGTCTACAGATTAAAGATAAGTAATTCATATTCGTTTTACATGTAGGGACACAACAGTTGCATTTATGCGCGAACGGGTGATCGTTCAGGCTTTGTACCTTACAATTAGTAAATAGCTCGTTGTCATTAGGATCTCTTTCCCACTCTGGTGAATCTTGTTCTGGTCGCGCTTCAGCTATTAAATAGCGTGCCATGGCTTCTCTCACGTAAGGGTTTCTTTGGAAGTTTGCCGGTTATTCTTCCTGCTCTGATTCAGATTCCGATTCTTCGTCCGATTCGTCCTTTGTTATAATATACGGCGTGAAGTGATTGCCCGCTAGGTGTAAATGTATAAATTCCTTAACCCCGTTTAGATTGAAGTGACAGTAATTATTTCGGTTATCCGTTTGGAAATGTACACATACGTTGTATCCGAACTCCCTCGAGAATACATATATGCAATCCGCGTCTCCATACTCGACTTCTGATTCCACATGCGGGCTGCACAAGAGTTTATATCTCAGTTGACTCAATGTCATTTGTAAATTTAAGATTTTTATTATCGAGTTGAACAAGCAGTTTCCCGGTGGCTCCATGGGTATGTTTTTATCGTGTGTTAACCGTTTAGATGGTTCCGCACAATCTTCATGCTGTGAGTACACGCAATACCGTTGGGCCATTTCATCCAAATCTGTTCCCGTGTATGGTGTCGGGGTAGGCTGAGCCCTGGTTGTCGCGACCATAGTTGCTGCCGTCCGATCGGTTGCCGGTTGATCGTTAAACGAGCCCTCAATTGGATTTACGGACTTGTGACGGCTTCCTCCCTTTATGGAACTAGTATTATCGCTTTTGCTGTAACGGACGGAGAGGAGACGAGTCGGAAAGCGAAAAAGAGTAGACGCGGGCTTGAACCGCGGACCCCGAGATTAACAAGCGGGAGATCTAACCACTGAGCTAACGTCTACGATGCATTCGGACGCTATGCATCGTAGTACGGCTCGGCGGACTCTTATCGCTGACTCGTCTTCGCTGCTCGCGTTGCAGACGTGTGCGTCTGTGACATTGCTCATGTTATGACGGCGTAGGTCGATGTCTTCCCTGCATGCTTCTGAAGCACTGCTTTCAGACAAGGAATATGCGTTAGCTTCATCGTCTATTTGCGGTGTAATGTGATAAAAATCTTTCCTTGGTCTGTAAATGAGAAGAGTGTATTTTAGAGTGCTAGGATGACTGTCGTGTGAAGCTAAGGGAATATGTGTGGTAAGAATCGGCTGTGGAGAGTCTAAGCTATCGTATGGTGTTTCAGCGTTTGGATTTCTTTTATTGACCCTCTTTTTGTCAGGTATCTCGTTGATACTTTGCGCTCCGCTTTCCCATATTTCATTTAGAACTTCTCACTTATCTTGTCTACTTATCTCCTCTACGTCTATGGTAAGGCGAGTTCGAAATTTATTCTCCTTGGCAAACAACGTTTGCCGAAAGTTTACTATCGGTGATTCTGCGCTCGTCGGTTTATTACCAGGGTCTACGTTACTCGGCTCACTGTTCGTTTTCTGAGGGATTGGCCTTGATGTTTTATGACTGTTGTTACTGCTTCGTGTCAGTCTCGAAGTTAGTGGTTGTGATAAGTCGTGGCAATTCCGTGAAGGTTCTTTCTCGATGAGGTTGCGTGAGATTTCTACCTCCTGTTCCTGTTCTACTTGACCGGCTCCTAAAGATTCATATTCAGCGTCGCTACCTAAGCTACTGTTGCTGTCTTCGCTGATATTCATGTCGTTTCTGTGAAACTTCGGTGGACTTCTATTAAGGGTTTCCTACCGTATTGGCCTCTTAGGGTCGTCGTTGTAATTCGTTTCCCGAGTTTATGGTGTACTTGCTTGCACTTTGAGTCTCATATTTTCTTCCTTGCAGATTTTCCCCAAGACCCTGTTCGGGTCTGCCTGACTGAGAATTGGCTCGGATGTTTCCCGTGAGTCGGATAATTTGTGGCACGTTGGGTATATTTTCCCTGTTTTTTCGCCGTGAACCTTCTTGTAAACTCTCTTTTTACCATTTCTCGTTCCCGTTTTCATTCGTCATCTGAGGAGTTATCTGGATGTAAACTACTACTCGTCGTTTTCTTTCTCTTGGGTTTCTAGAGTTTTCAGATTATATCAATATTATTTCTTTGTCTGTAGTATCGGCTAATTCCGGAAGCTTTTTGGATTTGCCTCTTTTCCTTGTTGTTTTAAATCGTAGTATTGTAGCGTCGTGCTTTTGCTTATCTGCCAACTCGTACAACTCTGCTTTTGGCCTCTCTGGATTTTCTTCTCCTTCGTCGTGGATAGGGTTTCTAGAGAGTGCATCTGCGTTTCCGTTGCGAGTTCTGGGTCTGTATACAATGTCGAATTCGTAGCCTCTGAGCTCTGCTTTCAATCTGTTGAACCTTAGATCGGGTTTTTTCCTGGTGAAAAAATGTTTCAAGGGCTCGAGATCTGTTACTACCGTAAATTTGTGTCCTGCGAGGTAGTCTCTAAATTGGTCATTTGCGAACACTACAGCTAGTAGTTCCCTGTCGTAGGTGATGTATCTTAGCTCGGGTCCTTTAAGGACTAGCGATGCATAAGCGCAGGGCTGGTCACTGCTCAACTGTCCTTGGCTCAAGATGGCTCCTATGGGGTAATCAGACGCGTCGGTTATTACCAAAAACGGCATAGTTAGGTCCGGTGCCTTCATCACTGGTTCTTCGCACAATGCCGTTCGTAATTTGTCAAAGGCTTGCTGATGCTCTTCTGTCCAGACAAAGGGCTCGTTCTTTCTTAACAGTCTAGATAGGATTGCTGCTGATTTCGCAAAGTCCTTGATAAAGCGCCTGTAGTATCCTGCGAGTCCTACGAATTGTTCGATTTTCTTGGTATTTGTTGGTACTGGAAATTTATTTACTGCTTTTATTTTCGTAGGATCTGCTCGAATTTTTCCTCCTCTAGCGATATGTCCTAAAAAGTGTGCCTCTCACTGCAGGAATTGGCACTTCATAGGCTCGATTGTCAAGTTGGCGTCGTCTAGTCTCTTCATCAAGCGTCGTAACTTCTTACCCTGCTCTTCAAGATCCCGATTATCAAAACGATTATAAACGATTATATCATCTAAATAGACGTAAAGTTCTGTTCCTTGTAGGCCCGCAAGTGCTAAGTCCATCAGGGACTGAAATGTCGAAGGTGTGCCTTTGAGCCCCATTCCTAAACGTTGATAGCAGTAATGGCCGAACGATACAGTAAAGGCTGTTTTGTGGGCGTCTGCGGGGTCCATTGGTATCTGGTAGAACCTGGTCCTCATGTTTATGACGATTATGTACCTAGCTGAGGCGACGCTGTCAATAATATCCGCTGTATTGGGTATCGGGTAGCTATTTCCCACCGTTACTTCGTTCAGTTATCTAAAATCTATTACTAATCGCCATCTTTTCGTACCGTCCACTGCGGGCTTTTTGAGTATCATGTATGTAGGAGAGCTGTAGGGTGAATCTGTTGGTTTGATTATGTCGTCCTTCAGCATCTGCCCCATCTGGCGCCCTAACTTCTCTTTCTCTTCTTGACTTGGTCTGTATCCTTTCGATCGTACTGGGACATTTGTAGTAGTAGGTATCTTGTGCGACACTAGTGTTGTTGCTTTAAGTTTCTCCCCGGGTAGCCCGAAGATATGCGGCTTCTCTCGGATGATTTCTTTAACATGAGTTAATTCTTCCTCCGTTAAATCCTTAAGTGTCTCTGGATCAAGAAGTTTAAAAAATTTGTTGGCCCTGTCCTTGCTTTCATTGAAAAATATCGATAGTATGTTGACAGTCTCTTCAGGTTCGTCTTCTTCTAGATTAAATTCTTCTCCTCCCTCTTTTATGGCTTCGCAGGCTTCCAGTTCTTGGTTAATACAAATAAAATTTCCAAAGTATAACCCTTCTCCTAAATTTTGTAAAGAGGCAAATCCTACTTGCTCTGATCTATCGCTTGCTCTTGCATTAATCACTTGTCTCCTACGTGCAGGTATAATAAATCTTTCGTCTTGAATAAATGGTATAATAGTCTGTCCAAATTCTATACATCTGTCCGCAGCGTTGACATTTTCACCGTATTTTGAAAGCACGCCCATCCTAAGATTTCATCGGTATCAATGGGAAATTCTTCGGAAACCACGTGCACGTCGCACACTAATCCCTCTTAACTCATATTTGTCCTACCGAAACTTAAATATTCGCCCAGCGTAACTCTATTAATCGCAATTACGTATTGTTTATCAATTATCGTCCTACTAGTGACATTACTCCCCTTAATCAACGTAACATCTGCACTACTATCTACTAGCATAGAAACGTGCTTTCCTCCCCTCTAACTTTTCGCTTGTAAGCTCTACGATCGGTGCTTTACGTCCTGCTGTAGCAAATCTTATTAAGTACTTCCGATTATTCATTTTCTTCTGCACATTGGCTTCTTCCTCCTGTTTTGACTGTTCTTTTAGCTCATTAAACTGCACGGCTATCTCCTTTATTTGTTTCTTTGAATTTTTGATTTTTTCCTGCTTCTTACTGATTTTCCCCTTCATTTTCTTTTCTTGTGTTGGCGTTGGTTTCGGATTTGATGGATTGTTGCTTATTGATTGCCCGATACCCCCGACTGGTAACGAGCATCCTGGTAGTTTAAAGAATCTCCGGACTGATTTCTGGCATTTCTGTTATCTTGTCTATTACGATCATTGTTATAATTGCCGTTATTCTGATCATTGTAACGATTGTTATTATTGTTGCATCTACCGTCGTTGCGCCTATTGTCAAAATCCCGGTTGTATCGACGATATTCGAACCCGCGGTCATTACGCCTGTTGTCGTATCCCGCGTCATCGCGCCGATCGTAATTTCGATTGTCATCTCTATCATTGTTGTTATAATTCCTGTCATTGTCTCGATTTTTGTACCCATTATTATTGTTTTAATTTCTATTATCCCCGCCATTGCGTTCTCCTGAATATCTGCGTACGTTATTCTTTTTATGAGTGCCGTTTTGCTTTTCATTATTTTCTTGAGGAGCGCTATTATTCTGCATCGCATTATTTGCTTGTGGTGCAGATATCACGTATGACATCAAGGCCGGAGTGGGTATGGGAAAGGGGGTATACACTACAGGCTGAGCAGCGGCAGCGGGTGCTGACGCTAGCTTTTCAAGTTTTTCCTCACTGAGAAGTGCGTTATTTATCGCGTTTTCCAACGAGAAGCATTCAACGTAGGTGTGGCCGATAATATTACACTATCGGCATATCTTTTCCTTGCTATCTTTCTGTAGTTGTTCCTGTTGCCAACAATAGTTGCAAACGCTCATACCCGTAATGTATCTGACGGCTTCGCTGGCTACCAGCGTGGCCTTCGGTTTATATGCTGCCTTTGCTATACTCATAAGCTCAGCTACCCACGACGAAATTTTAGTGCTGCCTTCGTGAATCGGATCTGGTTGCTGACTCTATGCACGGCGCGCTAGTACGGTGTTTAAATGCTACGGCCTCTGTAATAGCTTCTCTTAGACATAGTGGATTTTTGGAAGAACTTGATGTTGTAGTTCTCCGTTTAGACCGAATAAAAATTGTTCAAGGGCCTCCTTATCGGCGTTATTTTTATAGGTAGCTCTCTTCCAGTTGCGCATGTGGCGGCTCGCGTCATAGATGTTCAACAATCGATTGTGCAATGTTTGTGCAACGCATAGTCCGTAGTCTCCGGCACTTTCTCCTGTATACTAGCGAATTACTTTAAGATCCGCTAAAACTTTATCCGCTCCGCCAACGCCGCTGTACTGCGTAGTTAAATCGACAAAATAGTGCAAGCATGTCTGGATTTCCGTCGTAATGAGGGATTGTGTTCAATGCTTGCTGTAACGAGAACATCCAGCCTTCGTACCGAGAGCGGTCTCTATGCTGTTGTACGTTTTGTGTGTATCGAATAATCGGATCGGAAGATGGTTTTAAAATTAAACCCTTGTGTACTTTATCCTGCATGCGATTTTTGAACTTTTCGTATTGCTTTATAAGATAGGAATCTTCCGGTTGCGGCCCCGGTTATTGCTCTGCGTCAAGCTTATCAAAAAAATTACCTATAGAGGGTAGCCCATGATTTTTAGGATCGGGTAATTCGCCTAACAGCGATCGGTTAAGACGTCTATCGGCGGGTAGCTGCACGGTAAAGGTTAATCCCCTGTGTTCCGTATAAGGTGCATTGTTGGAGTCGTGTTCGTGTCGATCAAGCTAACTCTGTCGTTTCGAGCTGAGGCAAAGATTGATTTTTTGTCATAGATGTCATTTACTGTGTCTAGAGCACCGGAGTTTAGCCCGATACACATGCTTTTGCGAATAGTTGGCTTTCGGTCTGTCACGTAGTAGTCTAATTTTTCTTCTTTGATATCGAGTGCAATGGGTCGTTTTCGTTAAATATTTTACACTTAAATATTTTTCACAACGGGGATCGTTCCGTTAGTATTTGTAATATGGAGGTTAGATTGTTGCGACGTTTTGTCATTTATTTCCAAAAGTTCCATTTTGTCTCGGAATTGCAGTAGGTGTTCTTTCGCGACCTTTAACAATTGTATTTTATCTGTTGGAATCAACCTTTCTTGCTATTCCATTCCCTGTATGTGACTTATCGCGGTGTCGATCATTCCTTGACGAATACGCCATGGCCACGTCCGCGAGTTGCAACGCGATCGTTAATCGAGTGTGCAGAAGTAGCGCCGGTTCCGCTGACATCTTAAATTCTTGCAAACGTCTTTGAAAAGTGCCGGGATCGTTAGCCTCGCGTGTGTATATGTTCTGTGTTTCAAGACTATTGTGTTCGTTAAAGTTAGACATTTTATAATTAGATGGATTTGATTCTGCCATATTGCGTATTTTATCACGGTATCTAAGACCACGGAAATTGATATTTCGGAGCGATTTAAGTTAGTTGTTAGTTATCTGAACCGAGAAGTTCTCACTAGTGTTAGTCTCAGGAAATAATAATTGTTAGTTTTAATTAAAATTTACTTGACTTGCCTTAAGGTGGCTGCAATGACGAGTACCTAGGCAAGGTCCATTTTTCCTTCTCGTAAATTGGACTGAAATGATAACCAAGTAATCTCTATCGCGGTGTCAAAATACTCCCATATATTTTGCGAACAAAACCCCACGATCCCAGTCGATGGTTTTGTCCTCAGGGAGGTGTTAAACTCACGGTTGCTGCGAAAATACCGGGGTAATGAATGAACACGAGAGATTATCGGTAAATGTGTCTGTTTATTAATCGTAATTCACAATGGACTGATTGTATGAAAGAGAGAACACGCGTTAAAGTGATCTCAGAGAATGTGCGTCCTAAGTATACGTTCCTATCTGTCGTCTCCGAGTCAAAACTACCTGTCTAGTGCTGGATCGTGAGTGGCGGAATCGAGAGGGAGCGCCCGCATGCACCCCCTTTTATAGACTCCCCGGATGGTGTGATTCCTATACCCGCGCGGTCGTCCGAAATCGTAGAAGGGAGGTTATGCTGAGTCGAAAGAAACGGGCTTCGGTGTGAGTCCGAGCTGTTGCTTTGCGCGTATTTGGCGACTTATGCATCGATTGCAATATAACTAGCAACGCTATATACGTCTGTGTATTTACACATGACAAATGTTTACTTAGCATCTGTATTAAATACTGCACTAATATAATTGTATATATAGATACAAGCTCTAATATCATTGTATCTATATATACAATTATATTAGTGCAGTATTTAATACAGCATGGAGGATCAAAATTCAAAAGTTCGTAATTTTCGATATAACTACTGTTCCTAATGATTAATGAATTACCGTGACAAGAAAGAATGAGTAAATTAATTACTTGTGGTTTATGGTTTAAAAAGAATAAACCAGATATAAGTGTCTATTTAGGCCCCTTTATTGACTACATGAATAGATTGTCAAAAGAAGGAATTTCATGCATTGTCAAAGGCAAAGAACGTAATTTAAAATTACATAAAAACTAAGTATATCGAGTAGTGATCAAAAAGAAAAGACCACAATAAATTGGGAACCAAACATAACAAAAACTCGAGAAAATCGAACGCTTGATTTAGACGACAGTCTTTTAAACTCAGATTTACAAAAATGAAATCAATATTCAAGTTAGCTAAGAGGAAGGATCCCATAGATCTAACGTTAGAAAGAAAAGCAAATCGAAGTTATAAGAAATTAGAAAAGAATTTATCGAAGTATCACCCAGAGGCCCCTTTTTCTAAACCAAAAGCTAGGAAATCGATATATAATAGAGTTCAGGGTTTAGACAAGAATCTATTTAGCATTTATAGAGAGACTAAAGTCACGGACAACAAAGACCACAATATTGTTAAACAAATTAACACAAGCGTTTCGCTTAATCAAGCACCTATAAAACTGATCCGATTAAGGGCACCATTATTAAAACCGAGTAATTTAAATCAGGAAAATATCAAAATTTCCGTAGTCGCCCAAGAGGCAGCATCCCTAATAGCTACGGCCCCTTTCTCAAACCCCACTCTCGAGCAGCGAGACCCTACTCTTACCGAGCCGAGTGACGCTGTTCATGAATTAGAAGTAAAAGAATCAGAAAAAAGTTTATCGGCCGAATTACTGACTAACTTAAATTTATCTGAATCTCTCAATTTAAAAAATGTACATAATCTATCCAGTTCCTCGATAAATTTAACCGTCAAAAACTCGCCTGCTACCAGGAACCGGTATCTAACATGAAGGTTGCAGGACGTATTGATTCTTTGATATTGATTTCAACATTAGACTCGTGATTTTTTTGATTTAAGTTGACAGTGGTCTGATAGAGAATCAGTACAGCAGAGATTAATCTACAATCGTAAGAAAAAGAACAAAGTAGTATAATCCCCGAAAATTTAACAAAATTAGGTGAACCGCAAATAAATACACAATTGGAGTTACTATAGAAACAGTTCCTGATGACATCGGCAGAAGTCGCGCGATTATCGATTTTAGACGACTATTTTCAAAGCTCAGAGAACAATGACGATTTAAGTGAAAAACATAGAAAGGCGAAAAGCCTTCTAACATATACGACTACATCCACCGACGGATCACAAGTTTTTGGGGAATCGCTGCATTTAAGAATAGTCCTAATGACAGTTGCGATAACACAGAAAATAACGAGCAGTTTTGTGCGCCAACAGGAAATATAATAAGTTCTTTGCAAATAACTGCTTCGAAAACGCGTATAAAGTTCGACAAACGGAAAAAATGGCGCCACAAATAAAAGGAATTTTTCTTAAAGACACGATTAATTTAATTTCTCGTTTTAATGGATCGAACACACCATTAACAAAGTTTGTTGATGGTTGCACTGAAGCGAGAGATATTCTCCCCGAAGAGAACGAAGAACACTGTGCGCGCCTTATTCAAATGTGACCTTTTGGCGATGCATTAGCAACGAGAACGATTTCGCATAGTTGAAAACATACTATGAAGTCTTGGGAGAACAAGCGAAAATTAAACAGCGTCTAACAGAAAGTGTGGTAGTATATTAGAACCGCCTTCGAGAAATAGAAAAAGAAAACAATTTTAATGCGGCATTACAGAAAGATTGCATTAGATTTTTCATTCGAGGACTTAGATGGGAATTACAAACTAGAATAGGTTATATGCAAACGCTAGAAAGAGCCTGTGGGAATGCTATAGAAATTGAGAGTGACTTCGCGTATCCGAGAAAGAGACTCGGTGAGTTAACGTTGTTGAAGCCACTCCGGAGATAACGTGCAATTTTGTTTACATTAAATTTTGTTTACAACTAAATAATAATCGTTTTCCTGTCATATGTCAATATTCGTTATAACCCAAATAATGGAGCGGACTCGAATAACAATACGAGATATAACAATAATAATCAAAACTCAAATAATTCAACTTACAATTTACCGGCAAATTTTATCTGTTATTATTGCCAAAAACCTGGGCATTCTAAATGAAGTTGTTACAAACTAATGAAAGATATGCAAGAGGGAAACTTGCCGACGGGAAACGGTCGCGGCAATCCTCGCGCAAGTAGAGAGGTTGCCGCTTGGAGTACTTGCTCGATCCCAGAAACTTAGGGGGCGAATGCATTCTCTATCAGACCACTGTCAACTTAAATCAGAAAAATTACGAGTCCAATGTTGAAATCAATATCAAAGAATCAATACGTCCTGCAATCTTCATGTTAGATACCGGTTCCTCGCCGAATTTATTAAAAATTTCACACGTCCCGATTTATTTACCAATAAATTCACAAGAAATAATTTTGTTAAGAGGAATAACTTCTGCATCAATATAAACACTAGGAACCATAACGGTTAATTATGACGGCTTGAATATTTACTTTGATGTAGTATCTGATAAATTACCTATCAAGGAAGCAGGAATATTGAAGAGCGATTTTTTTAAACAAACAAGCGCAAAAATCTAATACAAGAGAAATTGTCTTGAATTAGCGAACGTAAAATATCCCTTTATTAATGATATGCAATTTCTTCAAAACGACTAATGTAGCGACGAATAGTGGAATCTAGGGAATTGTGCAAACAGGAGAGTCGTGTCGGAGAGCTTCTCTAAAGAAAACGCTAAAATCAATTTTTGAATTACATGTACTGAATCTCCAATGAATACCAACTCCGGCAGTGCTAGTTTCGAGCCGGAAAGAGAAAACCAAACTTTCTCTGAAAACTGTCCAGATGCAAACCATTCTGCGACAGGGGCGAAGCAGCTACTCCGCAGATGGGTGCGCTCGTAAATTGTGCATGCATACAAAATACCGCCGACAGGTCTAAGGACTCCGACAAGTTTAGAGAGCGGCGGAGAACATTTGATTGAGGGACTCCTTTTCGAAAAAGGGATTGAATATGTTGACCATTTTTATTTGAATGATGAATCTTTTATGAATTTCCTAGAAGTGAATGACACGAAAGGCACAGTGAATAATATAAGAATGATTAATAGCGTCGAGGGTGACGCTGAAACAATGTATACATGCCAGAATGATTACGATGGCGCCTGTTCAATAGGAGTATCAATAAATAAATCAAGAGCCAAAGTGATGTCATTTGAAAAATTAAATGAAAAATTATCCGAGAGCGAAGAGGATATTACTGCTGATTACGAGGAAGATAGAAAAATGGAAAATATTCACAAGAGTGACAGTGCATCAGGGATTATGGATAAATATGACAGAATAAATAAACGATTGTATAAGAGCGTCCGTGGCTCAGTTGGTTAAGGCGCACTCCTTAGCCGTCCGAAACACGTTAGCTCAAGGAGTCGTTGGTTCGATGCCCGGTGAAGTCACTCGGATTTTTTCTGAGTTACTTTCAACGGGAAAAAAGTACCCAAGACTCCGGCTGTTTCGAGGCAGGTTTTTCCCCGGAATTCTCCTTCAGTGTAATTCTGGGTTTTCACTGTCTCACAGGTGTAAGCCTGGGCGAATACGAAACAGTGGTAGGGACCGACGGTAAGGCTGAAATTACGCGCGTTGCAGGCAGAGTCGTGCGCGGCAGGTCAGAAGCGTGTTTATTGTGCGCGTCCTAAACGGCTGTCCATCATCTCCTGGCGCTATCGAGGATAATAGCGGTTATCCGTCGCGGGCAGCAAAGGCACAGACAGGGTCTTTTCATTACGAGAGGTGTGTCTGGGAAGGGTCGGCCATGTCTGGGCTTTTTGGGTTCGAGTTAGTGAGGCGGTGGGCGCAGCGGGTGGATGTGACGGAGTCGTCCAAGGACAGGCGAAAGAGCGTCGCCTGATTCACAAGCTCGGCTGCAGTTTCGCTCCATGAGGAGGAATGCTGGGAGGTTTGTACGACCGTATGCATAAGTATTTGGGTAAATAAGTTCGGCCTCAGAACAAAATTCGGCAGTTTCTAGGCGGTTTATCTAATTCTCTTGGTTTAGTGAGAACTCGGTTTGTCTGAAGTGTTGAGCAAAATATGCTGTGTGCATCAATAAAAGAACATGAATAAATAAGACAGTCACAGCATAAATCGCTTGAGTTATGCGTAATTTTGCGGGAAGATTCGGTGGCGCGAGAGTGCAGGGGCAAGAAAAAGACCTCGCGGTCTTGACAGTCGTCTGGCGCACCTTTGTTAACAGAGAGCCTGCACTATCGCTACGTCGAGGAAAACACGTGGACGGTGCCGAGTAATATTCTGGGTAAAACAGCATAAGAAAACTACAGTGCTCCAACACTTATCACGAACAATTTCACTTACCTGGAGAAAAACTCACTACTACACACATAATCCAAAATCGTATTCCGACTATAGATAATCGACCCGTAAACGTCAAAACATACCTTCCTCCTAGAGCACACAGAGGTCCAATGATGAAAAAGATGATTACGGCGGACTTATCTCACCTTCGAATTTGATTATAATAGTCCGTTCGGTGTTTGATAATTACCCCTTATCGAACATTCAAGATATTTTTTATCAACTTAACTTCAACATATTTCACAGTTTTAGATCTTACATCGGGATATTATTAAATTCCATTACATCCCGAAGATCGTCACAAATCGCATTCGGTGTAATCAACGCCGGATTTTATGAATCGAACGTTTTCCCTCAAGGCCTATATGGCCTCCATGCCTGCTACGTTTATGCGGAGCATCAATAAAATCATATATAATACACCTATGAAGGAAGAAGAGAAACCTGTGAATGCGCTCACTGTCTCGCCTGAAGACCTACGAGAATTAGACTCAGGACCGGTAGACGTTTGCATATATCTCGACGATATTATTATTTACGCAAAAACCGTGAAAGAATATAACAATAAATTCGCGAAATTATTAATAAGACTAAAAGCCTCCAATTTTTAATTATCATCCGATAAATGTGATTTTCTCCGCACAGAAGTAAGTTTCTTAGGACATATAATAAGCAATCAGGGAATCTGTCCGGATCCTAAGAAAGTAGAAGCTGTGAGGAAATTTCCGCGACAGAAAACTGTTAAAAACATACGCCAATTTTTAGAACTAGCCGGCTATTATCGGAGATTTATCGATGGACTTAAGGGCTCCAGCCTGGGTTAAATCCTACAAAAAAAAAACAACAAAATATTCGTCCAATAAAAATTTTTCTTTTCACGTAAATTAAAAGACAAAAAATACCTACTAAAAATTTTTACAATATACACTATTTCTCCCGAAAAATATCATATATATACCCTACAAAATCACTGACCAAAATGCATGACATTTTACTATATAAATAAGTGTTTTTAGTCACTTGCCACGGCTTTGTGAAAGATCCGGACCATCTTCTTTACTCTATCCGGGCTTAAAATGTACCTTAAACATGCCCCCTCAGACCTAATAAAAGACATATCTGACAAATATGAATTAAATGTTGTTAGCAATAAGTACAGTGTGAGAAATAATAATTAAATTTATTAGCTATGTATACATCGTATGGATAATAATATTTTATTAATATTTTTCAGAAATGTCTTTCATTAGGTCTGAGGGGGCAAGTTTAAGGTACATTTTAAGCTAGGGTAGAGTAAAGAAGATGGTCCGGATCTTTTACAAAGCTGTGGCAAGTAACTAAAAACACTTATGTATATAGTAAAATGTCATAAATTTTGGTCAGTGATTTTGTATGGTATATATATGATATTTTTCGGTTGAAATAGTGTATATTGTTAATATTTTTAGTAGATATTTTTTGTTTTTTAATGTACGTAAAAATAAAAAAATTTTATCGGACGAATATTTTGTTGTTTTTTTTGTAGGATTTAACCCAGGCTGGAGCCCTTAACAAAATGTGCCTTTTGAATGGAATAAGAAGGCACAAGAAGCTTTCGATGTACTACGAGAAAAATTATGCAAAGAAACTGTATTAATTTTTCCTGATTTTTTAAAATTCTTTATACTTACTACAGACGCTAGTTTGATTTGCATCGGGGCGGTGCTTTCTCAAGGCACCATAGGCGAAGATCGCCCGATTGCATATGCTTCCCGAGTACTGAATGACGCAGAAACTCGCTACGATACGTATCCGACAGAAGCCTTGGCTATGGTCTTTGGCATTCGCCATTTCAGAAACTATTTATTAGGCACTAAATTCGTCGTTTGCACGGATCATTTGCCGCTATGTTGGTAGAAAGACTCTCGAGATCCCGATTCACGTGCAATGCGATGGAGGCTTGAATTGACAGACTACAATCTTGAAATAGTCTACAAACCAGACCGAATCAATCTTAATGCTGCCGCTCTCTCTCGAAATCCAATCGAAGAGAATACGGAATCAGTAATGCTTATCCGAGAAAGTACAGAAAGTAATGTAAATTCTCGAGCCAGAAACGGGGTCCGATCGCCTCTAGAGTCAACGGCCACGGAAGTTGCGACAGGTCGAATGACTCGCACACGCGCAGGAAAATTAAGTACGCCTAATTACAGAGAAAACCGTAGAAAAATTCCCAACACAAATAAAGTGGCTAAGAAACTTAGGGGGAAGGAGAGGCCAGAAGGACATCATAGCGCGGCCGCAAACAGGACTGTCAAGAAACACGTCGGGAGCAGAACAAGCGAGAGATCCTATGAATTACCTGTCAGCAATCAAAGCACATCTGAACCAATTAATCTCGACGTCATTGACACTAACAATGCCAGCAACCAAGAAACCATGATTAATCGTGAGGTCAACGATTATTTAAATATAACACCCGATAATAATGTTATAAATCTGAATACACAAGAGCGTCCTAAAAGTTGTAGCAAAATTTTCGCTGACACCCAAGAACTATTGTCAATGCGCAAGAATAATTCTAAATATTTTTTATCCTATATACATCAGCCTTGCGACGAAGGAGCACAGCTCTTAGGAATTCGCCAAGAAGTGCCGCGATTACATGGCTTGACTGCGGGAGGATTAAGGGGACATACCACCTTTGAAATTAAAATCAAAATTTTTCATTAAAAATGTATAAATACTTATATAAATAAACCAAATTTTTTTACTATTCTTACAAGGAAAGGTACCCAACCCGAACTCACCGATTTTGATGATTTTCA
>JAZHPH010000461.1:0-63667 GCA_037356405.1 Nasonia oneida | reverse complement strand
TACTGATTATAGGAGAAATGATAAAATTGTAGAACGTTTTTATAACCTTCTTCGTGGTTTCACAGTCAAATTTAAAAATAGTAGTAAATATAAATATCATGTAGGTAGTGATCATAAACGTCATTCGAAATATTGTATTCAATCATGTAAACCTAAAATATTATAAACAATTTGTATGTAACATTCCAATTATCACTATTATAACTATTATTAAAAATAAATATTATAAAATTTTATACTACTTTTCTGAATAAATTAATGTAAAAGACATTTGCAATTGTTTAAAAATTATTTATTATTACATTTTTCCTTATTTACCGAAACTGAACATATATCCTGCACCTATTATTTATTTAGTTTTACGTAATTATTATTGATATTTATTATTATTATTATAATTATAATTATTATTATTATATTCATATGAGCGTGTATAGACGCTCTCGAGCAGGCGCTCGCGTGCACACACACATATGCCTGAATGTGGAGATGTGTGTACACATATGCATACATACGTACGGACGTGTACACATATGTATGCATACATACGGACGTGTACACATAGGTATGCATACGTACGTGCATGTACACATATGTATGCATACGTGTTAGAAGGTGCAGAAATCTACCTTACCAACACATAGTTAAAAGGACGCCACATGTACACGATGCATTGACAGCTGCTGAAGGGAGGGGGTAAATCCCACAGACGCTACAGCCATGCTATATCGCTGGCTAGAGGGGAGAGGTACACAAACCAACCACTCTGTCCACCATCTTGGACCTAACCTTGTACGAGCGTCAGCTGTTCCCTACAACGGCGGCCATCTTTGTCCCCATCCTTGTACGCCGACTGAGGCTCTTACCTCTCCTCTTTGGCCGCCATCTTGTCCCTATCCTTGCACATATACTACTGATCTTCAGCCTCTTTGTTCTCTATCGATGCCTCTGTGAATACCTTTACTTGTTCTCCAACTGGTTCTTTTGGATTTTCGGGAAAACTCAATTCATCGCTGTCATAATCCACCAAAGCACGGAGTGTGTCGTCAGTATCTGTTTCCAGATAAGTGTCTGCCATCTAGTCCGGGATTTGAACCAAAATTTTATTAGTCTGTATAATTTAAAAATTATAGACAATACTGTTAAGTCTTAGCTAGGCCCTGTAATTATCAGAATATATTGTACTTACTTTGTGGTTGTTCACGGGATGACTTCTGCTCCACTCCAGCTGCTGTGGTTGCTCAGGACAGTCCGCCAGTCGTGTGCGAAGGGAATCGGGATCAGTCAAACGTGTATAAGGAGGTTTAAATAATGCACTCTCGTTGAGAATTGATTTTTAGCGTATTTATTGAGTTTTACCGATGCTTACAAGACCGAGTAAGACTTAAGCTACTGCTAGCTCTATCGACAGCCTGGAGCGTCGTAGCAGAGTGCGGGTCTGAATTCTCACTCAAAAAAGTGGATTCAACGTATGCTCGTTGAATCCCCTGCTCTACTTAATATTCGGACGCAGCAATATTTGGTAATACATTATTGTTCAATCGCAATCATGCTTTTATTCAGTCGCAGCAGTACGTCACAAGACGTAACAATACGCTCTCAGATTTTAAATAATCTCTAATTATAATCAGGTGCTCTATAAATTAATTCAAAATCAAAAGAATTTTGTTTTCATGCTTCTAAATCACAAAGAACGCATTTCGAACGCGTTTCAAAGAACGAATTCATTGTAATTTGAAACGAGAACCCAAGTGCTCATGCAAGAACCATTCGTACACACACACACCATATTCTAATGTTTGATTTTAAGCACTGCAAATAAAATATATTAGATTTTGGCTGATCAAGCGCACATACGAGACTCTTACAAAAACTCATGGAATCCCTAGTCAACAATTAAATTCGACTGCACAGCAAGTTTTATTCAAAAGTTGACCCCGGTAGATTTTAATTTTGATCGGTAATAAAAACGTTACAATCACAGCTTTTAAAGCACGTCTGCTTACTATAAGCCATTATATTAAAACGTTTTATTCTCTAAAATACCTCCGAATAAAATTTTAATAAAAATAAATACTATTTTTATTAACTCTTGCAATACTCTAATATTACAATAGCGCTTGAATAATTTTTGTGAGCATCTCTGTACAAAAGAATATTCAAGAAATAAAGAAATTAGACATTCTAAGTATGTACTGTTTTCAAAATTTCTCTTTTGTTCATTATACTTTTCGAGAACTATGACTCACTAAAATAAACAGCGAGACTAGCCATAAATACCCTCACTCGACTCGGCACAAAGCGCGCTCAAGCCTGCGCACATTTCTCCCATGCGCTGGTAATACGATCGGCTTTGTCTCCGGCCGATTTCAGGCGTTTCCGGTTATATTACGCATTTAAAGCATGTAACGCTCTCACTTTTTCTCTAAAATTATCTGAAATAAAGCTTTAATTTTATACTAAACGTGCTCTCTAATACATGCATTCTCTAGTTTTCACAATAGATATTTGAAAAAAACTCAAGTTTAAAAATGCATGCTCTTTCACTTCAATTCTAAAATGCATGTAAATCTAATAACTATTTCCGGAAATATTCTAAGTCTCTCTTAATTGCCGACAATAATAATCTCAAAAAAATACTCACCTCTAAATCCTCCATGTACCTTTAGTCGCAAGAATAAGAGAAATCACTTTATAAAAAATAATCACTTTCCCAGCAGGGTTTTCCGCGCAGTGGAAGCGTGCCCTGGGCCCATAACCTATTGGAATTCTTGGACACAAGGATGACAAATAATAACACTTTATATTGTAAAACACTGAATAAGTTTATTGTCTCTAAATCTCTATGAAAACGCAAGGCTCTTAATATGAATGCTGTCGACCGGCCAAAGTTCGGCAATCGACTGACTCATTGACCTGCGTGTCAAAGCACTCGAACGCCCTGCGTGCGTTCGAGTGCTTTGACACAGATGGCGACTCTTGTACCTAAATATCTAAATCTAATTGAGAAAGCTTAGCTTATTCCTTACAATTATATATGAAGTAAAAACAATTCTGATATTAAGCAATACATCATGTTAAAGGAAGCTACGTGCCAAAGAATTGGCAGCGGTTTTTACATTAGAACAGGATAGTACGTTATAATTTTAAGCATTTAAAATTGTTTGGATTGGTTTTGACCTGCAGTTAAATAATTTTCATATTAATTATCCAACTTGGATTAAATTGCCTCGAGGAAAATATTCATTTTAGGTTATATTTTATCTTTTTATTCTAAATTACTTTTATTAAAATGTAATTAAATATGATCAAAATACGCTATTACACGAGTATTTAGTCGTATGAACTTATACACTTATATAAAATAGCTAATTATTTATAGACTAGCAACAAACGCACGCTACGCTCGCGATTTACAAGTTTTTTCTTTGTAAGAATAACAAGACATTTAATTATTTGACGTGTCATTATTTAATATACTATTAAATATTAAATATCCACTCGATGGTAGTTAATTCTTGTGGAATATTTTTGAAATGCTTCAATCAGATTGCCGGAATGATAAAATCTAACCAATCAAAAGCACCATTTCAAAAACGTTGCGCGAAAATTAACCACCCTCGAATATAAATAAATAATTCAATACAGCCAACATTCTATAAAAGTAGTTATAGCTACTTGTACACAGAACCGGTTTTAAGGTTATAAAATAAAATGGAAATAAATTTTAAATATTAAAAAATGTTTCCTAACTCTTTGTAATTATTTAATGACAGTATTAATTATATTAACAAAACATAACAATCAAATAATATTAATTGAAAATTTTTTATATTTAGACTATAATATAATGTAAGTTATAACAATCATAACATTAATGTTTTGTACTAAAATGTAAAACATAATGCAATATTTATTTTTATATTAAATGATAACGATATCTTGAATCCCTAGCGAAAAAAAAAATGAAAACAACGAAGAGAAAAGTTATGCACTGCAGATGACACCATAAAAATGTCGGAATTCAGACGCAAACAACAGTAAATCTTCAGTTGTCTTCAGTTTTATTTGGTTTGCTAGATTTTTCTTCAGTTGGCTTCAGTTTTTTCAGGTATAAAATTTTACGATTTTGTAAATGAATAAAAATAACCGCTGCCAATTCATTGGCACGTAGCTTCCTCCAACTAAATTTATAGGTCCAATAAATAAAATATTGTTTTAATACATCTATATATCTGATTGCTAATGTATGAGGCGGTTTTCGATACATAATTTAATATAAGTTTTGAATGATTCATTGTCCAAAAGTTTGCAGACCCCTCTGTTTTTTTTGTTATAGAATATGAACACTGTCGTCAATTTTTTTTACTAAAACTCACGCATGTTTACATCTGTTCCTAACCAACCTATCCATCAACAGGCTATTCATTAGATAGGTCGCTCGCGCAATTTTCAAGAAAACAATTTTTACATTTTAGCTCTAGTTAAAAACCGCTTGACGAATTCGTTTAAAATTTTAGCAGTAGATAGTTTTTTTATGGTGAATCACTCAATTTTGAAGCATTTGACTACATTGTTTTAGAGATATAAGAAATCAAAAAATTTTCAAAAAAAAAAATTGAAATCTTGATATCTTACGAACCATAGGGGTTTAAATGCTGCGCAATAAACATAGCCAAAACACATAAAATACCTACTTCTTCCCGAAATCTTAAGTGCAATAAGGCCTTTTTGCGTCCGTAATCGAGGCACAAAAAAACTCATTTTTTCAGTTTTCGATTTATTACTGAAAAAATAAGTAGTCAAATCACTTGAAATTTCAATGGAATATAGTTTGACACGTGACCTATCGACATGATTTTTTTCGTGAGGTTATAATGTTTAGTTTCAGAGATATGAATTAAAAAAAAAATATATTTTTTTATTTTATCTGCCGAACAAAGCGGTCGATCTCGAGCACTAAACGAGGGAAAGTAGGTAAATTTATTATCTTTCAAATGCATTATAGCTGAATCGTTTGTAACAATTAATGCCCGATGTTAAGGTACAGATATTTGTAATTTTTTCGGTAACGGCGTTGATGGACACGTGAACACTGTCGCTGACAAGTACCTATACCTAGACTCGAAAAACACACTCATTACATGTTTTTATATAAATTTCAAAAAATGCTATGACAAAGTTTTGTTTAGGAAAGAGGCAAAACAAAAATAATGATGAAAATAATTCAGAAGATCAATGCCACAAGCACTTCGTTAAGGGCCCTCTGGAGTATAGATATAGCTAAATATATAGATAATGGATTATAAACTCAAAATTCATAGTTAGTTAACATTATTGTATAAAATAAAATTAAAACGAAATTCTATTATTTTTTATTATTGCTTATTATGCATGTGCAAAAACTCTGACTATAAAGTTAAATGTATTATATTTTTCTCTTTTTCTAGGCAAATATTTAAAAAAATCTTTCTAAACTAAAAATCTTTTATCTTTTTAAACTACTCTAATATATGGTATATTGTACGAAAAAATACGTATAATTGTTTGTCTACATTTTCAACAGACAATATTATGAACTGGTTCATTTATATACATATTTTCATGTATGTATATATTGTCTTGCACAGCATCCTACATGTTTGACTATATGTAGACATATATAACATATAATAAGGCCTTTTTGCGTCCGTAATCGAGGCACAAAAAAACTCATTTTTTCAGTTTTCGATTTATTACTGAAAAAATAAGTAGTCAAATCACTTGAAATTTTAATGGGATATAGTTTGACACGTGACCCATCGACTTAATTTTTTTCTCAAGGTTATGACGTTTAGTTTCAGAGAAATCAATTAAAAAAAAATCACCTTTTTCATTTTATCTGCCGAACAAAGCGGTCGATCCCGAGCAACAAACGAGGAAAAGTAGGTAATTATTTTATTCTCTTTTGAATGCATTATAACAGAATTGTTTGTAATAATGAGATGATTAAAAAAACGCAAAATAGTGTTTTTCAAAAATCAAAAAATGGCCATAAAAAAAATATAGTTGAGAAAATAAAAAATAACTGTTTTTCCCGAATTCAGAATTCAAAAATATATATGCATGTCAAATATTGATATTGACGAAGTAGTTCCAGAAATAGAATATTACGGTAACATACACACACACACACACACATCTATACGGACATTTTCTAAAAACACTTTGAACTTCTAACATACCAAAAAGTATTTTCTAGAAGTTTTGAAGAAACTCAAAATTTTACTATTACAAAGCTCTCTCTAGGAGGAAGCAAAATATTTTATAGCACAGTGTGGCTAAAATCCGCTGTTAAGTCACGAATAGGCGAGACTTGCGGATTTTAGCAGTCGTGCTATAAAATTTTATACGATACTCTTGACTTAAATGGTTCAGTTTTACACGGCGCTTAGCGCCCTCGCTACGCTTGGATGCTAACTACGCCGTGTAAAAAAGAACCATTTGAGTCACACGTATCGTAATGTACTATTTTAACAATCGTTATTGAAAAATCTTAAGTAAAATCTTCGGTCAAAATTATATCTGTCATTTCGCGTACGGATTTTTTAAATTTTATGAAAATTTACTGAGCGTGATTGTGCTCCGCATCAACGACACGATACATTGTTAAACCAGATAAATAAATAAATATACAATTTATTAATTATTCAACAAAGTGTTCTCTAATAATCGACCTTGCTCCAATATTCCTGAATAAGTAATATCTGTCGCAGCAGTCATTATCGACAACATACTTCAACAAATTAATTAATAAACAAGTTTTCCTGCTTGTACGCAACAAGCAGGTGGCGACCGTAATTAAGAGTACAAAGAAATCAGTAGACAATCACAAACACCGCACAAATTCTGTGAAGAATGAACTAAAGTCTTTAATCTTTTAACTTCATTTTATCTAGTTTATTTCCTACACATATCTGTAAAGCCGATGATTCTTTTAGGTATAGATCGTCAAATTTGTTTATAATTTCCAATGTCATTTTTTTCACTTACGAACTCTTATTAATCATTTAAGGGGACCTAACCACCTTAAAATAATTATTACAATGTCTTGATTTTTGTAAAACTGAATGATTTTTTATGCTAAATTGTAAAGTAATTATTTAATTTAATATTATAATGTAAAAAACTGTAGAAATAATTTTGTATATACGTGTCAATAAATATATTCTCTTAAAAACTGCTGCAGTGTAAAACATGCTATTTTTTTGAGTACCGCAGGATTCAGACTAAACGGATCAATGAATTGTACCAAACCAAGGCTTGTTCTGTTCATTAGACATCTCTCTACGGAGTGAGTGTGGGATTTTGTAAAATACTGAAAGCGTATAAAGTTATAGCTTTTTATAGTTAAAAATTTCAATAAAATATAAAAAAATACAAAAATTACAGCCACTTGAAAACATTATACAAGCTAAGAAGGCAGATATTTGTAGAGTCTCAAGTCCAACAAAGTCCGTTTTAGGAGCAATATTCTACAAAACATTATTAAAGGACTCATTAGCATTCTGAGTTTTTCTACCCATTTTTCTTAGAAGCTCTGGCTTCGATAATTTTTCAAATACAACCTTGATCTGGTTGAAAATTTCTTCTGGTAGTGTTCGTGGATGAACATACGCATCTTGTTTACCTTCAGCTACTGCTTTTTGGTATTTACACTAAGAGTCGGATCCAGGAGGACAGTGCATGTGCTGAGGATTTTGATCAGTTGAGACTTTGTGATAAAAAATTGCCCAAATTGCTCTAGTCATGTCTTCTATTGAATCCGGGTGTGCTCTAATAGCATTGACATAGTAAGTTTGTAGTGTATCTATAATTTTATCGATCAGTTTTCCTTTTCCTCCTTTTTTGTTTCTTTTTTTGTTTTTCTTCAAGTTTCTGAGCTGCGTTCCAAAGCGTTTTTGAACATGACAAGAACACTCTTTCTTACTTATTGTCACATGAGTTCCATAAGGTTTAGAATTTATAATGTTTGAAAATGTTGACGAATCGCTATCTCCTAAGTACGACACATATTTTACATTATATTTTTCTATTGATCGACTAAAAATATCCACAATCGCTGAAGACTCCATTGACCCAGAAGAACCCCAATGGTTTTTTGTACATGATGGTAAGTGTGCGCTGTACCAAATCTCCCATTCTTTAGTAAGCGGTCGATCCCGAGCACCAAACGAGGAAAAGTAGGTAATTTTATTCTCTTTCAAATGCATTATAGCTGAATTGTTTGTAACAATGGGATGATTAAAAAAAACGCAAAATAGTGTTTTTTAAAAATCAAAAAATATAGTTATGAAATTAATAAATAACTGTTTTTCCCGAATTCAGAATCCAAAAATATATATGCATGTCAAATTTTATTGATATTGACAAAGTAGTTCCAGAAATATTACAGTATACATACACACACATCCACACACACAGACACACACACACATCCATACGGACATTTTCCAAAAACAGTTGATTTGAACTTCTAACACTAAAAAGTATTTTCTAGTAGTTTTGAAGAAACTCAAAATTTTACTATTACAAAGCTTTCTCTAGGAGGAAGCAAAATATAAATTTATTATGAAAACACTGTTTTTATAGTATATATTTATAGCACTATTTTTATAGTATATATTTCACTATAACTTTATAGGATATATTTATAGTATATATTTATAGTAATATTTTTATAGTATATATTTTAAACTATAACTTTATAGTATATATTTATAGTATTTTTATATTATAAATTTCACTATATTTTTTAGATATTAGATTTTATCAGATCCAATAAATGACATGTAAACATTGACATTAGAGGTTATGTTATCCCTGTTGGCCTTATGAAAATTGTACATATAGATATAGATCTATGTATAAAAGTTACTGTGGCTGAGAGCGCCCCCTGCTGCTCATAATGGTCTCTAGTCTTCATAAACAGTAGCGCATTTTTTTCGACCTAACGCTCTGAAGTTAGCTCGTAAGCTTGAATTCGGAATAAGGCCGTTACCGGTCACAGTCGAAAAGGAATAGGGAACAGATATACAGCTTAGATAACTGCTCGCTGTTCCTCACTTATATAGATATACGAACCAATATTATCTTCTTGTGTATGTTCCTCTATCTGTATTTGTTCCATGTTCTTTTTTGCCTGTAACGGCCCCAACGAGCCTTATACATAGGTAAGTATAACTATAGATATGAGGAATAGCGAGCTGTTCCTTATATCTGTATCTGTTCCCTGTTGTGGATATAGGTAGATTTATTTTACTTTTATATTACACACACACACACACACTCACACATGCATGCGCACGCACACATAAAAGAAGCTAACAAATAATAAATATAGTATATCAACAATTACGCTTTTTGCTCTCCATGTTAACCAAATAAATAATTAGGAATCAAAAGTGAAAGAGTCAGCCCTTGTAGAAATAAAAAACTCAGCAATTAGATGTCGACGACGTTTCATTGGTTTGGTTTCCGACCTCTTCAAGTCTTTATTAACAAAATATAATACAATAAATATAATCACAAAAATATAAAAATATACAACAAAACTCACAACTAAATTATTAGTGTAAACTATGAATAAAAAAATAAATGTAAATAACTATATAAAATTGTTACAAAAATAAGTTCATAATTTAAATAATAATTAGTTTTGATTTAAAATACTTCATATTTATTTGTATTTAATTTATAGATTAATTACAACTTTTGTAAATAAATAATTAATTACTATTAAAAATTCTATTGAAAATACGGTATTGTTTGCTCATTAATAGAAAATCTTCTTTTTTATTTATAGTATATATGAATGTATGTGTGCGTTAGGGTGCAAAAAGTATTTGACTTGAAAAATTATTAATTTTGCTATACATTATTTATATAGGTTTTTTAAACAAATTTTGTTTGCAAATCTGTTGACAGATTCGTAATCAGCGCACTCGAAAACCTTATATTACATACATTTTACGGCCCATTCATATGTTTTCAAAAAAGTGGTTTAAGTGGTTTAAGGTCCCCTTAAAATACTGCAATAAATATAATTCATTGCTTTCAGATTTTGCTCATACCACTCTGTTTGTCGTTCGTCACCACTATTTTCTCTTATTGCAGGCTCGTCGCATTTTTTCCATTTCAAAAATAATAGTATTCTCTTCTTCCAAATGCTATAATTTTTTCCATCAAATACCTGAATTTTCACATCTTCGTAACTCGTCATTGTATCTGTTTCTGAGCTTGTTTCTTGATTTTCTGTACTTATTTTTTCTAATTGTTGCTTCGTACTTTCACTGATTTGAAGACTTTCTTTCTTCGCGTCTCCTGAATCTGCTTCTGCTTCTTTATCTTGGCGTTGGTTTTCTAGTGCATTTTCTTAATAGAATTATACCTTGGTTACCTTTCTTAAATCGTCTAATTTTAATAATTCATAAATACTTTTCTTATAACCAATTAAAATTTTAATTAATTCTTCTTTCGGTGCTGACTTTGCTTTATATTTTTCTTCAGTACTTTTACATCTTTTTCTTAATTCATCAATGAGCACTAAACTTAACACTGAATCTAATTTAAAGTTGCACAAATATTCAATCAATTCGTCTTTTGCAACTTCATGTACCCATGCTACACTTTTTCCTTCTAAATACCAATATTTTTTCTCATCACTCATTAATAAGTTTTACTATATGCTTATTTGAGGTCTTCTTTAAAAATGTATTTCTTTTATGCAGCCATGGATCCCTTCTTCGTAACCATAAATCTTTTCTTTATAACCAAGCTCTGCTACCATGTTACAATATGTGTAAAATATTCTTTTATCGATACATATATAAGCACGGATACATGATGATTTCTTATGACGACTACATTCCAACTAAATCACTCGACTTACACTACCGCTTTTATATCTACTCTTCATTTGGTGCAGTTTTACAATTCAGCATTCTCTGCTGTTCAGTTTATCCCACTGCTCAGCTGTGCCATTCTTTCCAGTGTATTGCACTGTTTAGTCGACATACGCTTGACAAAATAAATTTAATATTTCAACATACTTATTTGCGAGACGATTCTCGATATGCGTATGTGGGAGAGAGAAGAGAAGCCGAATCTGAACACTATTCGGAAACTGTTGCTCGACCGAATTGTATTCAAATGTTGGGGATGCTTTACAAATTTTCCTCAGCTTCTGATCGATGCGTCTCCGAACAGATTCTCCGGAAAAGGTATCTGTCAGAGTTCCAATGGGCTCGGGGCGCCACAATGGATCGATTGCAGTCGAGTTAACCGTAGGAGGTATTGGAGAACTCGGCCCTCAGAGAAATACCGTCTTTGTTAAGGTTGCTGTATTAAGAAGATGACTTTTTGATGTTAACTCTTTATTCATTTAAGGGGACAACGCCTTTAAATCCTGAAAAAAAAGAATTATTAGTAAAAATGACAAAGTTAAAGTAAATAATTTGAATTTTTTTTAGTGATATTTAGTATAAATACCTTTAACTTTACTGTGCTAGAAACTTAATTATCATTGCTGGTCCATTGTGGCACTTGGTGCAATGTTTTGTGAATTTGTTCACTGTCCGTAGGATTCCAAGTGTACAAATGGTTCTTTCGGGCTCAAATTTCAGGAGGATACTTTGTACACCTGTAGTTTTGGTATAAGCAGGGATTTTAATTTGAATGCTTAGAAAAGGTTTGTCGATTAAAATACTGAATTTTTTCTTTGTTTTCGCTTATTATGCCACCTTTTTGGGTATAAAACATTTTCTAAAGAATCAAATTAAAATCGCTGCATTTATACCAGAACTACCAGTGTACAAAGTGTCTTCCTGGAATTTGAGCCAAAACACCCATTTGTACACTTGGAATCCTACGGACAGCGAAAAATTCACGAAACATTGCACTGAGTGCCACAATGGGCCAGCAGAGATAATTAAGGTTTAATAAGTAAAGTTAAAGGTATTCATACTGGACATCACTAAAAAAATTTCACTGCATATCTAGAGATCTTGCACAAACTATTAACAAAAATGAACATCCTCGGACATGCGAAGAGACGCGGACCATCTCCAGACATTTTATCATCATTATTGATATTATTACAATATTATCGTCTTTTGCGGTCATCTGATTTTTTAGCCGTGCGTCACACGCCTCCATGACAGTGTTAAAATATTAAATACCTTATAGACTGTTTCTATCTGCATGAGTATTTTTTCCCACTATACAAGCCCCAAACGCGATAAATGGATATGTTTTGCAAGACCAAGCCGCCGTAACCGCCAAAATTTTGACGGACGTTGGCCGATGGACAGCAACCCGTAGGACGATTTGAATGATCTTAGCGACAATTTTGGCGCAATTGATAACAGTAATTTTAGACGTGACTTTAGAAGCATGCCCTTCCACCAAGCCGTAAGTTTTATTCCATTATTTGGCGGCAACCAAGACGAATTAAATCAATTTTGCAGGTCTGTCAAAAAAGTCCTGCACTCTTTTGGTAGAGAATATTAAGATTAATTGCTAATCTATATTGCAAATAAATTAAAAGGCAAGGTCATCGACGGTTATTGCGCGCACACGACAAGTTATCTATCAGTCAAACAATTATTAAACAGATAACAATAACTAAACAACAGACTTTTTACAATTATTATATCGGCACCGGACTGTTAGTTTTCGACAGGAAAGCGAGAAAAAGCTGCGCTGACGACGACGAGCTGCAACAATTCACATTCGGTCTTGTGTCACCCCTCGACCACCAGATTCGTAGTAAATGCCCTTGCACCCCTAATGAAGCGATAATAGTAGGGCTAGAATTCAAGGGTAAGCAGAGTGCGCGACGCATAATGTATGCTCTCTCTGCCTGCCCAAGTGCAAGTATGCAGGGCTATGGCAGAAAAAACCAAATGGCCAAATAATTAAACAGCCGACCCAGACGCGAGTAACCAGCAGAAACTGTAATTACGCAATATGAAAAATGACACGCTCGAAGAATGCTGCATTTTAATCATGTAACATGGCGAACCTGAGGTGCGGAATAAACCTAATTTAAATTTTTTCGTGCCTATGTACTCTTAGCATTCACTGGTATTTTATCAATACCTTATTTTTTCGGACGTCAAGTAAATGCACTCCTGGTTAGGTAGTTAGAGCATGCGATCGGATAGAAAGATCCGCTAAACTCAACCACTCAGAATTCGTGATTGGTCGTATTAAATCTACAATTACGTTCACTTGTGTTCTGATAGGGAATTAGACAGGTGTTTAGGTTTCATGCATTTATAAATACGCTCATCAATGTGCTCAATGCGAGCATTCGTGCACGCAAACTCGCAAACTGATGCCAATATGAATACCTTAATGATGCCGATAAAACTTGTGTAACTCAACTCTACGGTTGTAAAAGCAAAAAAATTAATTCAGTTACAAATTTCTCTATTTTGACGATTGGAGACGTGCACGAGATCACTTGCGACGCTGTGCCTCCCAATACAGGTGCGCAACACCTAGAGCCCTCATCGCATGCGCTCAGGCCCAGGTCCAGTGCTGACGGCTGGCTTTCTCTCTCTCTCTCTCTCTCTCTCTCTCTCTCTCTCTCTCACACACACATACTCTCTGTAACGTGTAGTGTCGTTTTTCTATTATCTGTGTCACTTGGGCATGCCTTGCTTGGCGTGTTGTCTGCTGTGCCCTATCACTTTCAGTGCTCAGCAGTGCGTTCGTTTTGGTGCTCAAAAATAAGAACGTTTTTCCATTAGTTTTGCGAACTAATTAGGTGCGTGGCCCCAGCCACAGTGTCATCGAGTCGTGACGGGATTCGTGCTATACCCTCGTTCATGTAACGCGATATTCGCGCCACAATCAAATACACGTTCAAAAACGTTATAAAAAACCCCTGGAAGAAAAACGCTAACAATAATAACGTGGATAAAAATGGCAATAACGGTGGTAATAATTGAAACGGCAACAACACAAATAATGGAAAAAATAACAAAAATGAAGGTGAATGTAACTTCTGCAGAAATAATAGTTTTAACTGAAACAACAACAATAGTAGCAATAATAACAGTAAAATTAACGCCGACAACGGAAATGATAGCAACAACGGTGAAACCGCGGTGCAAACAATAACACGAACCTTACAGCCAATAAGGATAAGTCGCAGAATTTAAAATAAATAAGCGCTCGTCAAGTTCCTCAAGCGCCGGGCGTCGGTACACAAAGCCAAAATTTGAACGAAGCACTGAGTCAGCTAATATGAAATTCCTAACTGCTGATCAGCAACCCCTCAACTTTAATATCAACTGCTTCTAACTAATACATAGAAAGGGAAAATTTTACGCAGATTTGGGAGTGGATATATCAGAAGAAACCCCTGGCACAGCGCACGAGCTCGAGCAAGCGGTGTAAGAAATAGTTGTAGTAATAAATGTGAAGAAGAACTTTGGTGGTTCCTGCACGGGGACGTGCCGGTCGAGCACTCAGGTGAAGCTCATTGTGCTGTGCCTCATGTAGCTATAAAACAATAAACCTACAAGTTCTTGTTTATGGCTGCGGCAACTAGGCATATCGATGCCAGGTTAGTAGCTCTTAACTTTTCTATGCCCGTAAAAGGGACTTCCCAAACCCTCTGCCTTAACCCTGCAAAAGCAGGAAATCTGCAAAGCAGGTGTGAGGTTGTCTTCTCTTTCTTTTTGCACTATCTACAGTACTCTGAATCCGAGAGCCCTATCCTCTGCAGGTAGTATCTCACCTTTCAGTGCCCGGTCAGCCAGCCCACGGCCAATCCTAATCCGTTTATACTAAGTCCTCTTGCTACCTTGAGCCATTCTGCAAAAGGCATATCGCCTATAATATCCTTGGCCTGCTTAGCTCATGTGGTTAAAAGCCTCTTTGGCGTCTAGGAAAGCTACCAACACCAGGTTTCTTAAGCGCTCACTGATTTTCTAGTCTGGTAGGCATGGTGCTTGTTGTGCAGTAAAGCTTCGACCAATGATGTCTCCTCAACAAACCTGTTTACCAACCTTTCCAACGTCTTGAGTGAAAACAGGGTCAGGCTGATGGGCCTGGAGTCTTGTATGGCTGTGTGTTGCGCTTTGCCAGGTTTAGGTAAGAACGCGACTTTCGCCAGTCCCCATTCCTTCGATACATACCCTAGTGCCAGACATGTGCGGAACAATTTTTCCAGGGCCGGTATTAGAATGTCAGTGCAGCAGTGCCAGAAAAATACTATCTGGGCCTGCAGCTTTACATGGCTTGAACGAACCTATTGCCCACCTCATCCTTGCTTCCTTTTGCATTCCAGGCAGTGAGCAAGACCAAGGGTCTCTAGCTCAGTTCCTTCCCTAAAGTCCGGGAAATGGGCTCTCATCAAACCCTTAAGAGTTTTCTGTCAACTTTTGGCCCAATCACCAGATTTTAGCTTGATCGAGCCGACCAGGGGCCTTTTGGATGTTGCAGAATACTGCACAGCCTCGCCGTCTCTGATACCGTTCTTTGACTATTGCAGTAATGCCTTTAGCCTTCCACGCTAACTTCTCAATTTCCTTCTTATATTCTCTCTGCGCTTGTCTGTACAACCGATTATCTTCATCACGTTTCAAGTGTAGAGACCGGTTAAGCAATTTCCTCATTATTTTTCTTAATTTTTCCAGCGACTTATTTCACCAGGAAGCGCCTTTCTTTTCCTTCCTTAGCCTAAGTTCACAATTGTTCCCATAAAAACTGATAATTATGTCTCTTAGGATCCTGCAACAGTGATCAATGTCTTCCGCCGTTCCGTAGGTAACAGAGAAGCTCCTGATTTTTGCTTTTAGTTCCTCCCTATAGCCCGACCAGTTGGTCTTCCTGGGATTCCTTGTGAATTGGTTTATCGTACAACGTCCCCCAAGTAAAAAATCTATTAGTTGATGATCCGACATGGAGAGCTCTTCAGATACCCTCCAATTTATTACCTCTGACCACACGCCTCTGAATGTCAAGGTGATGTCAATGACTTCTTTTCTTACTGCGTTCTGGAAACGTGGGTCTGTTTCCTATATTAAAAAAGTTTGTTTGTCGAAGCTGAAAACTTCTTTCTCCTCTGTTGTTGCAGTCTGAGCTGCCTCAGCAAGTGTGATGCGCATTCGCGTCGCATCCTACAATTATTACCTTCAGCTTTGCATTCTTTTATCAATGCCGCCGTTTCCTCCGATGGACTTGCTTCTTTATAAGGGAAGTACGCTGCGACTACCGTAATAACCTTGCGTTCACCTCCTGTGCCCTTATAAGTCGGTCTGGCTGTACATAGATCCATTGAGTAGTGTTTTGATACCGTCTCGATCTGAAGTCCCTTGGCAATTAGGCACGTTCTGGTTAAATCAAAACTACCACAATCAGTGTGCCTATAGCATTAAGGCCTGCAATTTTACCCTTATTAATCCAAAGTTCTTGAATTAGACATGTGCTTGTGCGCACCTTGGCTAAGCGTCTGGCTAAAATGGCCGAGGCGCTTTTGCTGTGGTGCGAATTGATTTGTGTGAACTCTATTGTGGTAGCCGGTATTGCACAGGTGCTGTTCATATCGTTCACATTGATGCTTTGTCCCCGATTAGTCATGATCGGGCCCTTCCACCTCTTTCGCCGCTACTGTCTACGCTTTAAGATTTGGATCAACATCCATCCCCTCCTGTTCTGCTGGCGCCGACTCTTCTACCTTTATTTCCAAAAGGACGACGTGAGCACTGCTGCCTCCGCAGAAAGGCCTGAAATCAAGGGCCCGCAGTGCCTCGACTTCCGACTTCTCGAGCTGCACCCGAATTGCCGTCTCCTCCTTTTGCTTCCCCTCAGGGCTGACCTTCACCTGCTTGGTTTTGGTGACCGTTCAAGAGTCCGTCTTTTTCTCTCTCTTTTTCGTTGGTGGATAGGGCAGCCAGTTCGTGCTGGTGAGGCTAATCCGGGCCCCTGTACTATCTGGCGGCCTGCCGAGAGAGAGAGAGAGAGAGAGAGAGAGAGTCAAGGAGTGGGGCGCGCGCATTAGTGTGGTCGTCGGTGAGCACATCGGCAAAACCGAGACGAGCGCGCGCGGATAGAGAGAGGGAGCGCGCTCGAGAGAGAAAGTAAATAAATTTTGTTCGTAGAACCTCCATTAAAATTATTTTTGATCCATTCATGACAACCAATGGCGCGACTCGATCTTGATTGAATTTCTCAACAACATATTTAAATATGAATTGCGCATCGAATCCTTGAGAATTATGTGCTATGCATATGACTTGATGAAATCGCGCTCTTGGTGCTAATGCAAAACCATCAAGCTGTTTTATCGGCTCATGATCGAACACATATTCCCGAATACCACATATCTCACAGCTAATTGAAATATCTTCAATCTCTATACAATCTGTACATATCTGCTGTACAACGCACAAATTTAAAACATGTACTGTTTTCTCTTTGTCGCCCAGCACCGGGAGAGATTGTTGCGTTCCAAAGTCATAAAACAAAAACATGGTTGGTTTTGAACAGGTCGGTGGTTTGATTAGCTGTATGTAGCATAATGATGATAACATAATATGATGCCTAATAGGTAAACGTAATTTACATGTTGTACAGAAAGACACACCGCATTCATGTGTTTTATTTCCTTTAATTATTTTAAAACAAGTTTGGCAAAGTATTACTTTCGTACATACATTACTATTTCTATTATATGATCCGATTTTAGTATGGTTATTCAAACAAACATTGCCAAAAAATAATCTTAAACAGTTATTACATTCTATGAGATTTTCCGTCAGACTGCGTGGCGGCGATGAAAAACATTTGTAGCACTTGTTCGAACATCTATGCTCCTTAACTCGCTAATATGATTTATTACATGGTATACAGTAGCCGTCGGTACCACACGCTATAACAAGATTTAATATCGACTTATAATGATTCGTTCGCTCGTAATACATTATTCGTAATACATCTCCGTTAGTTTTGCTGACAGTTTGTATGCCATCATATATTGGTGGATTTTCACGACTGAACGTTAAAAAATTATAAACCACGATTGCCGAACCACCAGTAGAAAAAAATTCTTGAAACTAACGGATTTCTAGGAGTCCGCATCCTTCCTTTGGTACTTAAATACTCGTTAAATTCACAAGTTCCGTGGCAGCATTTTTCTGTATTCTTCCTTGCGTTTGACGAATCTGATTCCAATATTTATAAAGTACCCCAGAGGGTATTTGTCCTTTGACGGCATAGGCATAGCCAGTGCTAAACTCCGCTGTAGACAAAGATTGTCGTTCTTACCAATTGTCAATATAGATTTTTTATGCACTTATTCTAAGGTTAACCGCACTTGTCCACGACCCACAACACCTTCGACAACAGCGCAATTAACAGACAATCTCTCATTAACATTTAATTCATTTACACTTTGCACAGCACTTTTTAATAGATTCCAAAGATCATTAAGCTGGATGTTTTGTATAAGTCTAAATGACAGCCAGATGGGACCATGATTAAACTGTGCCGAATTAGTCGTAATACCGACAGTTCGTTGGTCTACCTATCTCGCAAATATTTCGATAAAGTTCTTGTACACAGCCCTCCAACCAGACGTAAAAGTCTGCATTCACTAGAAGCTGGGGTATATATCCACTAATCTCTCTACCCCCGTATCCAAAGTAACGATAAAATCGTATTGATTCATTTTCGATTATAAATCTAAGGCGCTCGTCTTCTTTACCGGTATGTAAAGAAACACCTATAAATTGATCAAGCTAGTTGAAAAATTAATTGAATGTAACAAAAAAACTTAAACACTATTTTAATCTTACCTTCTTCAGCTGTGTCTGTACCGTTACCACTAATGGTACTGGAATTACTACTGCTACTAGAATTACTGGTACTATTATTAGAACTACTACTGTTACTGCTGCTACTACTAATACTACTGTTACTGCTGCTACTACTGATACTACTGTTACTGCTGCTACTACTGATACTACTGTTACTGCTGCTACTACTGATACTACTGTCACTGCTGCTACTACTGGTCCATCTTCTGCGTTTGTGACCTCTCTCTATTGACGACTCTGAAACTTAAGTATTAAGCTTTGCATTATAGTGTAAAAAAAATAGAATAAAATCTATATTGACAAGCTTTTAATACTTACGGCTATTTTCGTTTGACAGCTGCTGCTGTTGCTGGTTGCCAGACGTCGATGGAACAGCTTCTAAAAAAACTAGAGTGAGTGTATGTGCCATAATTGAATAATTAGGAAAAAAAGAAGAATCCTCTTTATCGCTTTTACACCACTTACCGTTCGATATATCATCTTGATGATTATGCTGTCCTTGTTATCGTTGACTAGACTCTGAAACTAAGTATTGAGACAGTCAAAACGTGTAATTAAGCAAAAATAATTTCTTTATTTTAATTGACTCAATACTTACAAGTAATATTGCTTGTTTCGGGAGTTTTTAACTGGTGCTCATTACACGCCATTATGATTTCATCACCCCTGGTATCTCTCATCATCTCGTGAATTACTGAAAAAAATATAGTAAAGCTCAGACTAATTGAAAAGATCAGTATGATTAAAAACGTTAATATCTCATACTTACATTGGCGACGAAACATTATACGCGGTAGTGCACTGAGAAATTCTTTGGGTAGTGGCTGCAGATAGCATGAACAGCAACTCTATTATGAGCTTCGCGCGGCAGCTATCCCAATTTTAGGAGCGCCACACGGGAGAAAAGAGCACTAAACAGCATTATTGCTGCGCCATTTTTGGGCAGCAACTGCCCTAAATTTTTGGAGAGACGAGCTAGTGCCTTTAGTGCACCATTCACTCGGGCCGGGGCAGCAGCTGCCCCAAGAATTTCTCAGTGTGGATGTTCATGATCGTTACGCTGGCGTATGCTGAAGGTCTAAAGCCCACACCGCACCACACATCGTACGAATGTACGGATCTAGAACTATCGCAATATTCAATGCTTTTACTAAATGCCACACACTTGCTCGAATCATTCTGTAAAAAAATGTTTTGACTATCAAAAGGAAACTGGCAAGACCATCAAGTGGAGCTCTTTAAATACTCTCTTGGTGCAGGGTAAACAGTGGGGATGCAGCTGATAGAAGACAATTTATTTTAGACTCATGCTGCTTACTCACAGTCAGGTGTACATGTTTTTCAGAATTTATTTTGTAAAGGTTTCTTAGAACAACACCTGCGAGTCCTCATATTTACAGGTGACATGAAAACTTAAGAAAAGAAAGTTTAATGCGAGGATTTCTTAGTATGATTAGTAGAGGGGCATTAGTTCAATAATTTCTTTTAAAAATTAAAACGCTGACAGCCTGTGCACATGTTGAATACGAACAAAAGTGTGCCTGCGTGTGCATTATATTGCAGAGTGAGAATTATGACTTGAAAGAAAAAACAATAAGAAAAGAGAGCACAACGCTTGACTGTGTAATCCGATATCCTGTAGAATACAGCCAAAAAAAAATCGTGAATTTTGGAAATTTTAATTGTTTTTTTAATGCCACTCGATAGAGTGTGCAAAAATACATGTATAGTTAAAAAATCATCGCTCTAGGTCAAAAACTAAATATTCGTAAAATAGGTAAAATTGAAAAAGTTTCAATAACTCTGTAAATATTGGACTTATCGAAAAAATAAAAGAATTTTGGCCCTCTTACGAGAAACGATTATAGGGGCCCAATACCTATACCCATAGTCAAAATAAAGTTTAAGACACTATTTAAATAATATTGTTATGACCGGGTACGGGTTAATGTAAATAACAACACGTTATTTATAAAAGCAGAACTTAAACTCAAACTCTCTTTATTCTAATCGTACACGACTCAGCTCATCAGCTGTCACGATCAGACTGAACATAAGCAACAACATCCGCGACGTCGTTGATCTCGTTGCTAAGGTCGCTATGCGCGATTCTTGGTGTTCGAATCGCCCAACATTCAGGCTCGGTCACAACAATATTATATGCGCTAAGCTCGTTGATACATGCGCAATTATTTTTTCTCGAGAATCATGACTCATAGAGCAGCTGCTTGATTATACTAGAGATGCACGTTTGAATGTCTCGGGGTTTAGACAGTATCGTTGCTGAATTTCTTTTCTCTGCTGGTCAGTGAGAAAAGGGAATGACTAAGAAGATGCTCATGCATAGATATACCAAGAAAAAGAATGAGTCAGATGACGCAGCTGCATAGTACGTACTTTAATGCACGTGCAAATCTCTTGCGACTTGAGCATTGTTCCTGGATTTTCGAAGTATCAGCAAAACGAGAGTGAGTAAGATATGAGCATGGGATCGTACGTCTTTAGGGACTAACAAATTGTCGTAGCATTACACCTCTGAAAGAGAGCATGCATCAGTGTCCACCTAACTCTCTCCGAATAATCATGAGAGGTTACAGGGGTAAGTCCACCGATGGCAGAGTAAAGGGATTGTACCCTAGTGTATTGTGCGAAGACTCAACAGGCTACGACGCGGACATCGAACTATTGGGCAGTGATAAAGAATATTTAGTGCCAACTGTGCAATATGTGTTGTGAAAAATAAAAAATTAGTGACGCGTAAAGACAGATGCTACCTGTGCGCGAAACAATTTTCGGAGGGGGAAGAAACAGACCGTACGCTGGAGTTATAATTTGAAGTTTAAATTTGGATGTGCCCGTGCTGTTTGATTCAAAAGAAACAGAGATTAACAGAAACCCATAGTGACAAATAATAGTGCAACTTTTCTTGTGTGTGTGTGTGTGTGTGTTAAAGAATAATTATTCTGCCGGACGATGAAAAAACTGTTGCTGCATGCAATTAATTGCTCGTTCGCGATCATCATATGATATTCCGAACACTCCGTTGTGGAATCGTTATTTTCGTGCTGTGACCCGATTATTATCGCTTGTATCAGATGCATCGGATGCTATTGCAAAGGGCCAAACGTTTATTTAGGTCACTAGCAGATAAAGTTTTAATATGGCGCAAAAAACATTCTGTGGCCTAAATTATTGAGTTGGTGCGAGCCAAAATACGTGGTGCTATATTTCAGTGTGTATACTTGGTGCATCCTCCAGACAACGGGAATGAGGGCTAAGGAAAGGCAGCTCAAAACACTCTTGTATCGCGATTAAAGGTATGTTATTTAAATTATTTATAAATTAATCGATTATTTGGTTGGTGGGAGTTTGTGTGTGTGTAAAAAAATAGGGTTATTTCGCGAAATAATTGAAATATTCTGATTTGTTCACTTGTATACGCTTCGGCTAGCTCAAATATGCTCAAATACGAAAGTTGCAAACCATTGTTTATAAGCGTTTTTCTCCGAAAGTTACAATGAGAAAATTCTTATTTTGGGCTCTAATTTGTTAATTAAGAATTACCTAGCCATAGCAGTAAAAAAATTTAATTTCAGAAATTTTTTTTATCACTTAAATAGGTAGACAATGCTTAATTAACAAATTCGAGACAAAAATAACAATTTTCCGAGTTACAATAAATTATTGCTTAAATGTCTGCATGCGTGCGCGCCTGTCTGTATGTGTGCGTGCGTGCGTGTATGTGGACGATGCACTCGTCCCCTACTACACTGGTCCTTCGTGGTGGGTGTAAGTCAGATACATTTTTTTGTGGCTTGCTGGGCGAACCGCGTACTTGGTATGGCAGGCATCATGTAATTTTACTCTCTCCTCCCCCCATCACCTCGGACTATGGCTTAGACAGGCCCCCCTGTAAAGGTGGTTTGTCTTGACGCGCCATAGTCCGGGGTATACTACTGCTGAGCATGTCCAGGTCTTTTACTTCGAGAGCCGTATCGTGTTTAAGTGCTTTGATTGTATTTTTTTCCTCCAGCACGACTTTAAACACTTTTTGGAGCTCCTGGATCTTTACTTCTTTTGAGTATCGCAGTTTTAAATGAAGCTGTCCTGCCGCCGTTTTGGGTATTTTATTGACATTATCTCCGAATACTCTCAGGCTTGTGTCCGCTAACATTATCTTTAGAATGCCGACGTTCCTGTACGAGTTCCCCTCCGTGGTTTTGATGGCAAGTGAATCTGGCCGCGCGGATCTCTCTCGTAGCTTCGCAGGCTTTTTAGTGCTAATTTGTGTTTTTTTCACTCTCTTTTCTCTCTTCTTCGACGTCCTGGTTATACCTCCTGCCAGGTTTTGTTAGTCTTCTTTACCCCGGTACTTTTTTGTTGGGGTGCTTTGGAATTGTACCCTATTGCCTTTAATGCTGGTTAAAGTGTTGTTGGGACGTCAGCAGCACTCTGGCAGCTCCTGCCGTGCAGAATTGATGCCACTTTTCTTTGTGCCACCTTTTCCTACATTCCTGGTTGCTGGCACAGTTGCAAACTATTATCTACCGAGCAGAGAGCCCTAAAACTAGCTTTTATGTTTCCAGCAAGATCTTTGATCTACTTGTGTACATTGTTCTTGACTCTAACAAATTTGACCAGTTCATCAATTTTGTCACCTTGACGGTATAGCCGTGCGCTACTGAGTATCAAGCAGGCACTCTTTTCTCTGTTGCAGTTGATTTTTTCTACTGTCATATCACATGTCTTATATATAAATACAGGTATCAATAATAAAATCCATAGGGCCAGCGTAGGCCATCCGCGGCATTCACCCGATTGGAACCAACAGCGGGATTTGACTTTGTCGCCTTGCCATATTTGGTTTATTGTTCGAGGTTCCTTCATCTAGCCTGTTTGGTCCCTGAAGCATATTTCATTCGTGATCTACCCTCCGATACATTGAGGATACCTCAACGTGCCGATGAGCATTTTCTACATCGAGGTATCGACATCCCCGTGTGGAGTGTGTGTGTGTGTGTATGTGCGTGCATTGAGGTAGTGCTGATGGAGATATTTCCACCTCAGTCGTCAGTCAACTATCGGGGACGGATAACTTAAGAAGTCGCTCGTTGTTTTCTAAAGGGGCTTGAAAAAGAATTTTTCTCGAAAGCAAGAAATGAATTAAAACAACGGTTGCCGTAAAATAAACAAGTAATTTACAAATTTAAACTAAGCATTAGGTGATTGCTAGACCTTTGAGCGAAGCCCGGCTACCAGCTATCGTGGTTAACATGCCAAACATGAAGGTGGCAAGCCACTGCGGTTTTAGGACCCCGTGTAGAGTGCTAGTTTTAGAAATGGATTTTAAAAAATTTTAATTAATTCTAAATATTTTTTTTTAATATTTAGGGAACCTATCGCTAAAGATTCAGCTTTGTATGAGCAGCATGAAGTTAATGAAAACGCAGAAAATAATTGTAGAAATATACAGCAAGAACTTTTGAGAACAGGTTCACCAGCGGTCACTTCTTGTTCAGAAAGCGAAAGATCTCAAAGTCCATCAAGTTCTTATACATCATTTTTGAATAACAGCAGATCACCTATAATTAGTTCATCTGCGAATTGCATTTCTTTTAAGCAAAACGATATGGATACCTTGCGAATGCTTCTACAAGAGGTAATATATTATTACTGATATTGGGATATGTGGTAAATAAGTGCAATAGGTTATAGTTGAAACGCTTGTCTCGCTGCACAAAATTTTTGCGAATCACAAAATAACAGAAAAAGTATCAATTTAATATAAGAGTGAAATAACAATATTTTTTATTATATCTAACACAGCTCTTTTAATTTATAATCTTGATTTTATGAAGATACATTTTCTTATTTTATAACACAGTACTTTCCATTCAGTTTATAATTTAAATTAATATATTTTTTTTTCATTCCAGATTAATTCTAACGCTTATCTATTAATACAAATTATGATTTCCATTTAGGTCGTGCACTCTGTTGTGTTCTGAATTACTTTCTAAACCACTAAATTAGGCAATAGCGAGTCAGTGCTTTAATGAAAGATTGCTTTATCTCAGTTGCCACTTTAACGGGCCCTAGCGTACAGTGTAAGCTTTATCACCACTAAGACGGGAAAACAGAGTTATATTTATTCCTCATCCTCACTTTAACATATGTAGCTCTTTTTTGTTTTCCCAGTGGCAATCGAGTATGAACTTTACAGTGAGTATATTTTGTGGGTATGATTGTATGATTTGGATATGTTTCTTAAGTTGTGTCGGGCCGCGAGATCCGACTGAAAGAGAAGAAAAGGAGAAGATGCATTTTGTTACTTATTGTTAGATGCTGGACGGTATTTCTGGACACTTGTAAGAGGCAGGGAAAACTAACCAAACTCTGGTAGTGTAGTAGGGAACTATAGGGCTATACACGTATAATTGTATAACTCGGGATAAATGAATGTTTTAGAATGTAACATTTTGACGGTTTTTGTACGCATTTTATTAGATACACCACTTCTCCTACAATCCTTGCTATATATTGGGATTTTTTCATGATATTGTAGGCAAATTCATCTAGTTAAAGGGTGGCAATGGATAAGAAGTTTTGTATTACCTTTCTCTCAATTTCGCATTTTTTTTGTTATTTGATTGAAATAAAGATTATAGAGTTGCTTCCTATAAATAAATCTAAGATTACGCTATTTCTATTACTAATTTCTTAGTACACAATTACTAATTCTTTCCCATTAATTAAGAAAGAGCGGGCAAAAAAGCTTTTGTAACACATGCACGATTATCGCGTTTTTTTTTTTTTTGACCTAAAATTAGGGACAAAAGTAGTCGTTTTTCGACCAGCGGGCGCAAAAGTATTTTTGCGCCCGCTACAGAATTCATTGGCAAATCTTCTAAACTCGCAATAAATTCAACAAGTGCGGTTCGAAACGCAAAAATCAATACATGCGTTACAAAAAATATCGTGTACTAAGGGCTTAGTGGGCTTTTTGGACTCGTGTAGTTGCAGTACCCGTCTGCGGCTCATAAACGCCCTCGCCTTTGGCTTGGACTAACTTGCCTTGACTCGTACTGCAAACTCCACACTCGGCCTGAAAAAGCCCACTTTACGCCCTTGGTACATATACTATTTTTGCACAGTGATTCGAAAAAGCGGTAAAAAAGGCTAATTTGAGGCCACTTTTTAGGTCTGAAAAACGCGGAAATGGTGCATCTGTTACAAAAACAATTTCATAATTTATCTCGCTAGAATATTTTGTTCCTATTGCTTCAAAAAGAATATCAAAAGAGTTTCTGAAACACTGCCCCTGCGATAAAACAATGTTTTTCTGAAAACTTACATACTGTTCCTGAACTTAATCTTATCTTATCGTTATATTAACTAACCTTAGCTCTATTTTAAATTAATGTTATTTTGATTAAGTCATAAAAAATTACCTTATTCAAGCAAGCCTTCTGCACTTCCTGCAAAATCTATTCGTTTTGTAGTGTTTGAATTGACCTTTAAATTTGCTATTGTGTTAATATTATCGTATTTGAACATTTCTGTCTCGTAAATCAGTTTACATTGTTTGCTGACTTATTTTATAAATATATTGTTGCTCTCGTTTTCCGTTGGTATAAGATGTCCGAAAATTCCGCAGCTTGATACTGTTCGGTGAATTTCTATTTTTCAACGTGAGGATTAAAATAATCTCTACGAGCAAGTGTAAATTTAAACACTATTTATTTGCCAATGTTTCAAAGGATTGATCCTTCCTTATGAGGTCTCTTAAAAAATATAAATGTACACTAGTCATAATTTTTCGAAGGTCGTAGTTTGACAGAATTTAAGCTTGCAATACACAACATATCATACCAATAAAAAGACACACGAGAGAACTTTGTTGTCACATATAAAATATAAGTATATTTGTCCAAGAAAGTACTAAAAATTCAAACAGTCAAACGTTAAAAAAGGTAAAGTTGATGGTTTAATTCTAACTTATTCTCAACCGTTAAATTTTAGACTTACGATAATAAAACAGTCAAACAGAGATATTTATCGTTGCTTGCATAGATGTTATGCTGCGAGCCACGATTTAACCTACATTGCCAAACTGGTCGAATGCAATGCCTTTTATACCAACTCGTTCTAGCTTCATAAATGGAATCGCTGAAGAAAAATTCTGGGGAAAATTTGCCTCGAAGCAGCCGGAATCTAGGGTACTTTTTCCGTTGAAATGCAACTTAGAAAAATCCGAGTGCATTCACCGGGAATCGAACCCACGTCCCCTTGAGCGAGCATGTATCAGCTAGTTAGGACGTGCGCCTTAATCAACTGAGCCACAGACGCTCTAAAAACTAATATATATTTGATTCTTTGACAACGAAACTATTCAAAATTTTCCAAAATTTTGAAAAATTATATAAAGTCTACATTATTGATTTAAATATTCACTTCTATCAGCAGTCCACGAGACAGCCACGTTTATTTTCTTCTAAGGGCAGATTTGGATATGCAGGGGATATACTGACACTACCCCTACCTTAGAAATGGTAAATATTAATAAACAACAGAGTATTAATTAACTTGTTGAATAAATAGATCAATAGTTGACTACAATATTTAAATAATCTTACATGTTAAATGCAATATCTCAGAAAGTTAAATTCAGAAAGGGAAACTCTTTGCAGCCCTATATTGGGCACACACAACAGTTGAGTAACCACAGAAATGACCACTCTATTGTTTAAAAAATTTTAGATGTTTAATGCAATTGCGTAATCATCATCATATACACCGTGATTAACAGTTAGTAAAAACGCAATCTCTTAGAAAAATTAATAAATAGAAATAACCCTTGAAAGATCTTTGGCAGAAGGAATTAGCCAAGACCAGAGAGTTGCTGAAGAAATAATTTACTGCCAAACACTACAATTACATTTGCCTTTGCAGAATTGCTGTAACTATGGTAAACTCGACATTTCGAAGACAAATATTTACCGCAGAAGAAGTTTTGTATGACTCTGTAGGCAACACGTCCTGTGTACCATCAGAAAACCCCGAAGTAAATCTAAATAGATTTGAGGAAGAGCAAAACGCAGAAAGATATCGGATAAAATAAAAGGAAGATATTTAAGCAAATATATGATAAAAAAAATAATAATAAAAATAAAAACAATAAACCCTAACCCAAAAAAAAAAATTGAACGACTTGAGTCGAGAACTGTAATGACTAATAGTCCAGTCGAATTAGATTTTGAAGGTAACAAAATTAAATACAGCAATGTTTCTGCACTTTATGGCGTAAAAAGGTATGTAGTATGACAATTTCCAAAAACTAACTAAGAAGGAGTAGTGGAAAGTTGTCAAATTTGCATATAAGTGGCAAAATTACGTGTTTTTTTAGTTTTTTCAGTGCCGATCAAAATCTAGACGATCGATCGAAAAATAACTCATACTATGTTGAAGGTACTTAAATTACCTACACATAAATGCACCTGAATTATTTTTTCATCAATTAGTTAAGTGTAAAATCAATACCGAACGTGATAAAATGCGTTTTCGAAAATTAGGCACTATTATTGCAAAACTCGATGAATGTTGCTGAAACTTATGGAAAATATGGTCAATACAACTGTCAATATGTATGCCAAAAGCTGATTCGCAGGTATTACTTCATCATCATCTTCTACGTATTGTAAGATATCTGATTGTTCAAATATACTTTCTGAATAATCTTCTGTATCCTCCAACAGTTCGTCAACTATTTGTTTTTCTGTATTATCACACTGGCCATGACAATTTTTGCAGATTTCAGTACATTTTAAACCGTGTTTTCTGCAGCCACAATTTTGTTTTACGCAATTGCTTTTGCAGCTGCAGGAAACAATTTTTAAAAGCGTCTCTGGTATTAGCAGGTTATTCTCGGTATATATTGGTTTTACACCAGACGCCGAAGAAATCCACCCCCAATCACATGCATTCAAAGAATGATTTCCCTGCCACAGTTGCAACTGGAAATAAACGCGGAAAGCGTGTTGCGCAGCTGCAGCTGTTGTAGGTGGCAGAGACTCAAATTCGCTCGGGTCTCTGTAACTCGAGAACCGCTCGGTGGATTTTAATGATTTTTTATGATTTGGGGTATCTTCTCGAGACGAATGCGATGCCGTCATAAAATTTCAATTTTATAACAAAATTTCGTCGCAAACTCAAATTTATATCATTTATAATTTTAAAATATTCTTAAAAAAAATAGTTTTAGCAAACTAATATTATTTGTTAGCCGAATATGTCATATATCCAACTTTTACGGCTTTACGAAATTTTGTTCACTTTCTCGAGGGAATGATAGGGGCGCTGTAGGGTACATTCGAAGAAGACCGTTAGAATGTGGGGGTATGCCAGCATGACGTAGTCAGGACAGCAGCTGCTCTCACATTGAGCGAACAGACTCTGAAGCGTCGGTTTTTCGTATTTTGAAGCGGCTTGTTTTTGAAGTTATTCCATTTGTTTTCAACAGTTCTAGTGAACATAGCGAATTATTGTTCGTCTTGGAGGGTTTCACCTCTTAATGTATTCAGGGTTCTCGTATTTAGGTGCGATCGGCTTCATAATGGAAGGCAGTGGATTAAAAAAAATTTTCAATGAAATTTATGCAGCAGGATCTATCGACAAAATTTTAGCCGGACACGCATACTCCAGGGCGATCCGAGGACATAAAATTATTCATGCAGCTCTTGCAACATTAATTTTTTCTACTGGGCAATTTTCTGAAGAAGAGAAACTATTTTTAGACTCTCTGCTGAAAGATATTGAAAACCCAGATGCCAATTTCATTGATAAACTAAGCAGTGATACTCTGAAAAATATTAATTTAAAAGTCGTATCACAAATTCGTGATTTAGAAAGTAATGGACAAACGGGAAAGCTTTGGCTCCAATATTTTGCGTTAGTTACGCTTGCTAAACAATTTATTGAAACCGAACGAAGTGGATACTGGAATTTACATTTGCATTGTGTTCAGCAAATGTTGCCAATTTTCCATGCAAGTGGCCACTTTCTTTACGTAAAATCTGCTCATCTTTATCTTCAAGATATGCTTGAACGTAAAAGCAAGATGAATGTGCATGAATTTGAAAAGTTCACGAAGCTTGGATACTTCACAATTAGAAGAACAAACAAGTTTTATTCAGGTGTTTGGTCGGATATGACAATGGAGCAGGTACTTATGAGAGCGATTAAAAAAAGCGGAGGACTGACGCAAGGACGAGATGTAACACAAAGTGTACTCTCAAAGTGGATTTTATCCATGGTAGTGCTGACAGATGTAAGTTTTGTCATATAAATGTTTTGCAATAATGCATATACTACATCTGAGCAGCATGTCGATACAAGGATCTCTCGAATTGTAAAAGATACTGCGGATCAACAAAAGATTATGGACTTCTTTGCAGATCGAAATCCGTTCGATAAGACTGACTACATCATGTCTATCAGCACGGGTTTTAAAGGTGACGAAAAAGTAAACTGCCACAATGCGTTTGAAGTTGGGACTTTGTCATTGCAACAAATATCTGGAAAAAAGCTTGATGAAATAAAATTTCAGCGAAAAAAACGAGTCATTACTCTGCAAGCAGCAAGTTCATCGATCAAGGTCGACGGCGAAGTAGTTACTGTAAATCCCACGCTATTGTTTCAAAGGATTGCATTACAAGTCGAAAATAAAGAAGATATGAAACAATTTTTACAGTATGAATTATCGCCTTATCCTCTTGCAATTTTCGATGAAAGCGGGATGCGAAAAACACAAAAATAATCATTTTTTGAAAATTTTAGCTCGTTAGAAAAACCGTCGATTACTACAAAATCATTCGTCATAGATGGTGGCTTTTTACTTCACAGAGTGTCTTGGAGGCAAAATGATAATATTGATGACATTATTAAAAGTTACGTTGACTACGTAGAACGCCATTACCGTGAAAATTGCACAATAGTTTTTGACGGGTATCCAGAAATGAGTAGTTCATACACCAAAAGTGCTGAGCGATTTCGCAGATCGAAAAAATTAATAAGTCTAGAATGTATATTTCGACAAGGAATGTATAAATGTTTCGCAGGACAAGTTTCTTTCGAACGATAAAAACAAACTTCGATTAATATCCATGCTTAAAGAACATTTGGAGGCTGCTGGATTTCGAACGAAACAAGCTGTAGAGGATGCTGATTTGTTAATTGTTGAAACTGTAATCGATATAGCCACTGAATCTACAACGACAATCATTGTAGGAGAAGACGTCGATTTATTAGTCTTGATGACTCAATTGATACCTGCCAATAAAAATGTTTTATTTTTGAAGCCTGGTAAAAATAAAGTACCAGAGAAATGGTTTGATGCTAAGAGTTTTGCTCACGACAATTTAATATCGATCGTCACCTTTTTACATGCTTTCTGCGGCTGTGACACTACTTCGTGCTTCTACGGAAAAGGAAAGAATTCCATCATCAAGGCTTTTTAAAAAAACTGAATTTTCTAGATTTAGCAACAGCGTTTTACGCGCCAGATACCCCAAAAAATATTTTGTAAGAAAATGCAGAAAAAATAATTGTGTGTATGTACGACTCCAATTTTGATGGGTGTTTAAATGAGTTGAGGTTTATTATTTTTAAAAAACACACAAGTAAATCATCATTCAAATTGGAGTCTCTGCCACCTACAACAGCTGCAGCTGCGCAACACGCTTTCCGCGTTTATTTCCAGTTGCAACTGTGGCAGGGAAATCATTCTTTGAATGCATATGATTGGGGGTGGATTTCTTCGGCGTCTGGTGTAAAACCAATATACACCGAGAATAACCTGCTAATACCAGAGACGCTTTTAAAAATTGTTTCCTGCAGCTGCAAAAGCAATTGCGTAAAACAAAATTGTGGCTGCAGAAAACACGGTTTAAAATGTACTGAAATCTGCAAAAATTGTCATGGCCAGTGTGATAATACAGAAAAACAAATAGTTGACGAACTGTTGAAGGATACAGAAGATTATTCAGAAAGTATATTTGAACAACCAGATATCTTACAATACGTAGAAGATGATGATGAAGTAATACCTGCGAATCAGCTTTTGGCACACATATTGACAGTTGTATTGGCCATATTTTCCATAAGATTCATCAACATCCATCGATTTTTGCAATAATAGTGCCTAATTTTCGAAAACGCATTTTATCGCGTTCGGTATTGATTCTACACTTAACTAATTGATGAAAAAATAATTCAGGTGCATTTATGTGTAGGTAATTTAAGTACCTTCAACATAGTATGAGCTATTCTTTGATCGATCGTCTAGATTTTGATCGGCACTAAAAAAACTAAAAAAACAAGTAATTTTGCCACTTATATGCAAATTTGACAACTTTGCTCTACTCCTTTTTAGTTAGTTTTTGGAAATTGTCATTCTACATACCTTTTTTCGCCATAAAGTGCAGAAACATTGCTGTATTTAATTTTTGAAAATATATTACGAGATTCCACCTAATTCGACTGGACTATAATAGTAAATATATATGGAGACCATTAACGCTCTTGGCTTTCAGCAAGCATTCTGTAAAGATCAGTGTTTTGGAGATATCGGTACCCAGATACTAGCAGCCAATAACACAGCGCTCTAGACACTCGATAGGAAAACGCAAAAGTTGCCATATGCATACTAATGCGTACGCTACAGGATCGAACCAAGTCGAGTATTAACGCTGATATGAGCTCAGGACAACGAGTTCGAAGACCATCGAATTAAGAGAATCAAAATTACGAAATTCATATAGCAGTCAGATGATCAATTAGATAATTATTACTTTCTTTTTTTGCCGAAAACCCCTAGTTAAGGGGACGGATATTTAGATTATTAGATTCCCGAATTGTTTAAAAAATGAATAAACTGTTAAATATATATTCAGATACAATGTAAGAAACATAAAACCGCGTTTGTATGTACCATATTATTAGGTAGAACATTTCTTCTAAGGCCAAAATTCAGAATTTCCATTTTTCAGCTACCACAGACTTACTTAATATTTGGACTTCGAAGGGCACTTTTATACTTATAGATATGCTTCAAACATATATAGTTTCCAGATGAGTGTCGAATTTTACAAAAAAAATATTATTTAAAAAAGTTTTCTGAAAATAATCAACGAAAATTGTTTAAACACTTTAAACAGTATGCGACGTTGCAAACGTCGCAGCCGCGTCGATACGAGGAATCTCGGTCAATGCGGCCAAGCCCTAAGTGTGCGGAAGAAACAAGCAAGTCGGCTTGTTGTTGTCGGTGCCGGCGTGTCCTCGAGTTCGAGGAACGAGCTAGCTAACCGTCAACGTTGGCGCGAGAATGAGCATCGTTGGTGCGAGAGCAAGCCTCGTCGGCGCGCGCGCTGATTGGTCCTCCGCATGTCGCGAACCAAGCAGCAAGCACCGATGCGTGGCACGTTATCCGCGCAGATTGAGAGCCAATCGGGCGCCAGCGAGAAGCGCGGGCCTGACGGGCGCGAGGAGAGAGTAAGCGCGAGAACGAGCGGGAAATCCGCGAGTTCTTTCCCGACTGTCGACGGAGAATGTCGACGTTTGAGAGAGTGAACGCATTCTCCTTTGCTCGTCGACACTAGGTCGACGATTAGAGGAGACTGGGAGAATCCTCCAAGAGTGTGCGAGAGTGCGAGTAAGTTCCAGGTGCAGCGCGTTGGCACTAGGAAGTGCCAACGCTCGGACGAGCCAGCGACCATCCCGACAAGAGGAAAAACCAGCCAGTCCGCCATCACCATCCAGAGGACCAGGGCAGCCAGCAACATCGGCGTGGGAGAGCCGAAGCCGCCAGCCACCACCAGGTCCAGAAGAAGCCCAGGAGACATCGACGGGAACATCGACATCCACGAGGAGCCTCAAGAGAAGAGAACGAGTAAGAGAGAGAGAGAGATAGAGAGAGAGAGAGAGAGAGAGAGAGAGAGAGAGAGAGAGAGAGAAGACGCGTGTGTGTGAGAGAGTGAGATAGAGACGAAGCGCGAGAGAAAACCCTAGCTGCACGGTTGCAGCAGGTTGGGCTTGACACAAGCTAGAGGCATAGCCCGCGCGGATAAGAGAGAGAGAGAGAGAGAGCCAGCCGTCAGCACGAGAGGCACTACAGCCACCGCGTTGTAGAGAAGGGCTGGGCGAAATACAGAGTGCAATAAACTATAACTATTGTGTGTGATTATTTTTCTCTCTTTTTAGCGTTCTTCCAAACCCGACGATCGCGTTAAATCCTACGTTTAAGAAAAATCCTAGTGCATGCGAGGCTCTAGGTGTCGCTCACCTGTGTTGGGAGGCACAGTATCGCAAGTAACAAATTTTATGTTAATATCCAGACAACCTTATTAAATAATAATTTTTTTGTAAAACCCCACACTCATCGGGAGACGCATATCTATTAGTATAAAAGTATAAATCTTAAGTAAGTCAGGGGTTGCTGAAAAATGGAAATTCTGAATTTTGGCCTTCGAAGAAATGTCATACCTGATAATATGGCACATATAAAAATGGTTTTATGTTTCTTACATTATACCTGAATATATTTAATAGTTTATTCATTTTTTCAACAATTTGGGAAAAATATAATATATCCCGCGAAATTTAAAAAAAATTCTACTTGTAACAATTACATACAACACCTTTATGCGTAAAATCACTAATCCTTAATTATGCCGTTCGCGCCGATCTCCTCTACAAACGCGTACAGAAATTACCGACACGTGTGTCCTACATACACTACGTCACTCGTAAAAATTCAATTTTCGGTTAGAGAACTTTGACCTATTAATAGTTTAGGATAAGGCGTTGCGCGACCGATCGCCAGCTCCTCGGCAGCGTTATCGAGTTTATGACCTGAGCCGTCGAACGATCTCTAGACATATTCCTCGAACTGTCAAAAACATTATCTAGTTTATTGTTTGATATTCCGAATATGGAACCAGCTAAAATCATAAAAAGGGGTCGGTGGCCTGCGCGGAGAACTATTAGCCGGACGACTCGCAGTTCGTCAGTTTCAGTTGCACTAGCAAAATCTAAGTACCAAATATATATTAAGTAGCGCTGTGCCTAATACACGCGCATAAGTATAATTAGCCAAAGGCGAAACACTATTTTTTTAACATCGTAGTCATAGTAATTCTAAGAGTGTATCTTAAGTGTGAAATATAATCAATAAATATTTAAAGTGCAGTACACAATATCTTACAACCAATTATTTATCGCTGTTCTACCCAACCACTATAATCAAATATATTAAATATCCAAGGAATCACACTTCTAAAGGTAAGCCATTTAATTATTATTTATTAATATAATTTTCTCATACATCACCGATGCGCTGCTCACGATCATGGGAGAATGCATGGCGGTGCAACAGTCCCTGTTACACATCCCCATTTACGATGGTAAGAATATGCCCTTGAAAACCTTTCTACAAGATGTTCAGAATGGTTACAACATCTGCCCCGTAGGAATCCGGCCCACTTTTTTCAAAGGGGTAATTGCGAAATTACGCGATACTGCTCGAGACGCAGTAGGGGATACCGACATAACGCAAACTTCCCAACTAAAGGACATATTAAGAGAATACTTCGCACCCAAAAAGAACTATTCACATTACTGTGCCGAGTTACAGTCAATTCGAATGCGCCGAAATGAAACTGTAATGGAATATTACAGTAGAATCAAGAAAATCATGGACAGCGCAAAGGCCTCGCTGACGGAAAAATTTGCACAAGAACAAGTGCCTCATATGGTGACAATGCTAGAAGGTATAGCATTGGAGTCATTCAAACGCGGCTTATCGGACGACTTATTATACGCCATGAGTGTCCAAGAGCCTGCTACTCTTGCTAACGCTTTGAAAATCGCACAGAGAATCGAGCGAGACATGTCCAACTCTAGTAATATGAAGGGGTTAGTCAATTTTGTACATTCACCTGACCGACATGTGCAGTTCAAGGACGAAGCGCAACATCCATGGCGTAACTCTGGAGGTCGATACGAAGAACACCAAGAACGAAATCGAGGTCGCAGCCCCTCACCTGGGCCCAGCTCTATCCATAGTCATCAAGAAAACACATACGCTACTAACAGAAGAGAGTCCAGGTATCAAAACCACGTTGAGAATCAACCTGCTCGGGAGATTAAAAACAATATGCCCTACAACCGGTCGACAACTCCCCCACGGTATCAGCAACAATATCGCGCTAGTACACCACCCCGACCCACCATGCCACAGTACCCTCACGTGCCAATGTCCTACCCCTACATGCCGCCACCACCGTTCGCGTACCCTCCAATACCGTATGGAATGATGCCCCCAGTACCATATTTTTATAACAATCAACAACAAGCACCAATAAACCGAGCAAATCTCAATCATCCAGAACATTTAAACGGACCGACGGCCCGACGAATAGACGCCTCGCCGACCCAACAAAACCAAGAGCGTCAAACTACAGTAAAATTTTTATCAGCGGAAACCCTCAGCAAGAAAACACTGGAAAGGCAGCAGCCCCATTAGTAATGCTGAACGCCCCAGAACTTAAATCGGCATCGCAATTCATAATCGATACGGGGGCCGAAGTGAATTTCATTCACGTATCAGTATTGAAACCACAAACCATGATAGCCGGTCATGAAGCCACGAACATCACAGGAATCACTAAAAACAGCATATTAACTGCTGGATCTACGGAAATAACATTCTTCGAGAAACCAATAAAGTTCCAGGTGTTCACCGATGACTTACCTCTGCCCGTTAAAGGAATACTAGGAGTAGATTTCTTAAAAAGCGAAGCTGCAGAGATCTCGTTTCATCACAACGCCCTGGTGACTTCATTGCAACTAATCAAGCCAATTCGATTTACAAATTTCGAATACCGAGAGCCACGGATTACTAAATATATTCTACAAGCACGATCAAAGCAAAGAGTAAAAATACCGTTAGCACAATCTGACTTGGAAACTGGCTACTTACCCAGACTCAAAACACCAGAAAAATTGTTTATCGGAGAAGCATTAGTTACCAATAAAAATAACGAATGCTTTGTGATGGCAGTTAACGCTTACGATGAGGCCGTCGAAATCGACATACCCGAACAAAATTTGCAAAAATGCAAATACGACGACTCGGAAGATTTTTTCTCATCGGACTACGGTGATGCAGAGCCCGTTCCACCAGAGGAAAGATTTAACAAAATAAAGGAATCATTACGGTTAGATCATTTAAACGACGAAGAAAGAGAACATGTTTTAAAACTAATTACGGATTTTCAACACCTGTTTCACTTACCTGGAGACTACTTGAAAGTCACTAATGTTTTAACACATTCGATACCTACGATCAACGATATACCTATAAACAAAAAACAGTACAAAGAACATCGACAGAAAAAGGAGGACGCGAACAATATAACGCAAAAACTCCTAGTAAAAGGTATCATCGTGCACTCCACCTCTGCATATAACAGCCCAGTACTGATTGTACCAAAGAAACCAAACTTAAAGGGTGAAAGGCAAGTTAAAATGGTAATAGATTTCCGTGATTTAAACGAAGTCACCATAGCGGATGCTCATCCGTTGCCACAAATAAACGACATTTTGGATCAACTAGGAGAAGCTAAGTACTTCAGCACCTTCGACCTGGCCAGTGGATACCATCAAGTAAAAATGGATCCGAAGGACCAACACAAAACTGCTTTTAGCACAACTACAGGGCATTACGAATACACTCGTATGCCGTTTGGTTTACGCAACGCGCCTGCTACCTTTCAACGTCTCATGAACGTAGTTTTATTGAGGTTACAAGACGTTGAGCTCTTAGTGTACCTAGACGACGTTATTATTTACGCATCTACTGTTGAAAAGCGCGAGAAAAAGGTGAGACGATTCTTCCAAAGACTCGAAGGCGCTACCCTTTCGCTACAACCAGACAAGTGCGAATTCCTAGCTAAGAAAGTGCAATACTTGGGACATATTATAACTGAGGAAAGAGGAAAACCCGACCCCAAGAAAACGGATGCGGTAAGAAACTTCCCAGTTCCCAAAAATCAAAAAAATATACGGCAATTCTTAGGACTTGCCGGATACTATCGCAGATTCATTGAAGATTTCTCAAAACGTGCCAAGCCTCTGTCAGACTTGCTACAAAAGACTAAGGAATTTAAATGGAGAAAGGAGGAACAGCAAAGCTTTGAGGGCCTCAAAGAAGCTCTCTGTGCAGCACCTGTGCTACAGTACCCAGATTTTGATAAACCTTTTATTTTAACGACAGACGCCAGTGATTTCGCAGTAGGAGCCGTCTTAAGCCAAGGAGAGATTGGACAAGACAGGCCGATAGCCTATATGTCGCACGTAATGAAGCCGGCAGAACGAAATTACACTACTACAGAGAAGGAATGTTTAGCAGTAATCTATGCTATTCTTCACTTTCGTCCGTATTTGTACGGACAAGAATTCACGTTAATTAGCGACCACAAACCATTAAAGTGGATAGACTCAGTCAAACCACCAATCCAAAGATTGATAAGGTGGAGGACGCGATTGCGAGAATATCAATACAAATTTTTGTACGACGTCTAAATGTCAATGCAGACGCCTTGTCGCGCACCCAGCAATAGAAATTGCAGTGGCATTACCTACGTCAGCTTCCGCAAAACTTAACAAAAAATCTGCAAAACCAACCGATAACACTGATCCTGACCCCGGCAGAAGATACAGGTATGGTACAAGAGAAGTTAAACCGTTAGAATTAGACTCGGATGTACCAGGGAGGACCATAGCTGAAAGAATAGCAGCACGCAGACAAGCAAGTGCAGCCTCCAAAGCAGGAGCAATCCCCAAAACAACCACTCAGGCCACTAGCAAAAATAAACTTCTGTCTTTACCAAAAACTAAGACAGTAACTTTAACTAAGCCCAAAACAAAGGAAATAAAGACAAAACCGCCGGACGAAGTCAACAAACAACCACAACCTTCCACGCAAACGGTGTACGCCTATGGCAAATACCAACGCACCTAAGCCCATCAGACCCGCCACTTTCAGAAAACAAGTTACTTTTAGAAACCCTCCGGACTCTGATACAGAATCAGAGCCCACTAAACCTAGAGCACGCAATAGCGGTTTTCCCAGCTTAATTCAAGAAAAACCCCCTACTACTAGACCCACAGTGTCCTCAGGAGAAGAGTCAGAAGAACCTAAGAGAGCATCCGAAAAAAACATAAAAACAGTAACTCCACCATCGAATTCGTGGGATGAAAGTCACTCTAGTAGTCAAGATTACTGATGGGACAGTGGACAAAGTAAACTATGAAGTATGCTACAACATCGACCGATAGCTCGTTCCACACCTGTCGACTAGGACTTATGGTCTGAAAGCGAACATGATGATCGGGTACTAAGTAAGTTAACACCTGTAAGCGAAGAAGAAAACGACAACGAATCGCACACCAACGACGCAGGACGAGCAGACAATGCATCACCTGTTGAAGAGGTAGAGTCCGACTCTGACGAGTCAAACACTGCAACGGACAACGAAGTCGCACCTGTAAATATACGAGCCTCTGCAACGGTACCTCCAGGGTTGTTTTACCCAGATTTTCGCAAACAACCCGACAGTAGACTAAAATAAAATTAATTAACCAAGCTTTGACACAAAGTAAGGACAATATTTTAAATTTCACGTCGGCAGACTGTGAATTCACTACGCCAATTTCTAAGCTACTGTTCGATTTAGGCAAAATAGTAAAAAATGACATCAAGCAGGCTAAACCAAAAAAGGGCCAAATAATAGTAACCCCAAAGACAACTACAAAGGTACTAACAGCGATACTAATTCAAAGGCATTTTGACGAAGTCGATATCAAGGATTTGAAAGACATCCTAATGACACTAGCAAACACTATTCAAGAAAACAACATAACAAGTATCAAAGTATCCAAACAACAAGACCTGACGGACAAATTAAGTTTTTCAACCTTCTTGGACACCCTCCAAGAGTGTTGTAAATTTTGTAACTGTACCATATACGTATGTTATGGAACCTGCACGATACCTACCGAGGATATTCGCGAAAGCATTATTTCCTAATATCACGATAGTTTAGTCGGAGTTCACCGAGGTGTAACCAAAACATACAGACGCATACGAGAAAAATTCTACTGGAATGGCATTAAATCCGATATCATCGAATACATCAGGAATTGCAAAAAATGCCAAGAATTAAAATTGGTTACAATAAAGAACAAACAACCAATGATAATCACTGACACTCCTATAGAACCGTTCGATAAAATTTCAATCGATACAATCGGACCACTACCAACGACTGCCGAAGGTAATAGGCACATACTAACAGTGCAAGAAAATCTAACAAAATATTGTGTAGCTGTGCCGATACCGAACACCAGGGCGGAGACAATTGCTGATGCGCTAGCCAGACACGTTATAACGTTGTATGGCGCACCCAGAGTAATATTGTCAGACAAAGCACCTGCCTTAATCGGAAAGGTCATGCAAGACTTGTCCAGAATTTTTAAAATCAAACAAGTCAACACTTCAGGGTATCATCCACAATCAAACGGTATACAAGAACGACGTCACTTGGTATTAGTCGAATATATTAGACAATACTTAGAAGATTTAGAAGATTGGGACAAGGTACTACCTTTCGCAATTTTTTCGTATAACACAAGTGTACACGAGTCCACTAATATTACACCTTTCGAAATAATATTCGGAAAACCTGCAAGAGTACCTACCGCATTCCCAAATAACCAAACCGAAACCTACACGGCCTACATGACTGATTTAGTTAGTCGAATGAGTGACATCAGGAAATTCGTTAGTGAAGCGTTAATGAAATCGAAAAACAAGTCGAAATATTACTACAACCGACAAGCGAGACCAAACACTTATAAAATAAGTGACTTGGTTTATGTAATCAAAGAACCAAGAATAAACAAACTAGATAAAATGTAAAGGGTTCGTATAAAATAATCGATGTACTCGATCAGAATAACGTAGTAATAGAGGATGAAAACGTAAAACGAATTTTAAAACACATGGATAAAATTAAGCCAGCTTACTACAGAAAAGATTCTGCTGCGGATGAAGCTTGAATTGCTAATCCTGTTGTTAGTAATAACCATCAAAGGCTCGAAGATACGACGTTACTCGATTCAAGAAATAGAGCAAAACCCGGGAATATACTACGAACGGCTGGAAGACATCCGATTCACTCAAGCTGACTGGAAAATCATAGTATACCTAGACATGACTAAACTACATTACAACGCCTCCCAACTGACCTACTACATCGACTTCATGAAAGATATTTGTAAGCAACCTTACTGGTGTGAAACACTAACATAACGTACAAAATACATCAAACACGAGATAAAGAAGGTAAATAATATCTACATTGAATTAATGGAAGCTATAACGGAAATAGAACCAATAGACCCAACCGACACCAAACCACCCTCGAGTATAAGAAAACGAAGCACTCCCCTCGGTTTTATTGGAAGCCTCAGTAAAAGTTTATTCGGAACTTTATCAGAGTCAGACGGAGAATACTTAAACTCAAAAATTAATGAATTATTCAAGGGGCAAGTCAAGCTCGCAAAAATATCGCAAGAAGATGCACACATTGTTAAACATAAAATATCGTCCATAGAACAAGAATTAAACGAAACACGTAAATTATTACATGACAGCGTGCACACTTTCTATTTTAATACCAAAAAGAAGCTGGACGACTTAACCGACATGTGGCACAGGCATAACTTCACGAGATATTATACCAACGTAATAGTCGAATTCGAGTCAACCCTCAGTTTGTACGAAGATACTTTCCAGAGCACACTAGAAACCATATGATACGCAAGGAAAGGACATCTGCACCCCTCATTAATCTCAACAGAGAAATTACATACAATAATTAGACAAATAATGGATTTGCACCCCGATTACGAATTCCCTATCCCTATTAAACACGCCAGAACGGACAAGTTAACCGATATAACGACCGTAAAATTGGGTTTTAAAAACAACCAATTTTTACTCGAAGCCACAATACCCATGTTAAAGAAATTTAGTAACGAATTATACAAAATGCACCCCGTACCAATATTGCAGGAGCAAGAGAAGCATATATCTTCCGCTTTTATTATACCTCAAGCGCCGTACATTACACTAAGTAGCGACAAAAGAGCCTATAGCTTCTTGTCGGACGAAACTCTCCACAAATGCAAATCTACGCTCGGCTACAAAATATGTAATCACGACCAACCAGAGTACGAAGCCGACGAAGACATGGCGTGCGAGTATCTGTTACTAAACCACCCAAACAAAAAGAATTTGAAGAAATGCAGCATTACCTATACCCCTAAACAATTGAAGCACTGGACACATTTAACGTCAGTAGACGCATGGTTGTACTCACTCCACACCGTAACGAACATACAAATGTTATGCCCTGGAGAACAGCAGGAAGTTGTAAAAACAAAAGGAGTAATAAGCAATAACTATAAAGCAAAATAAAGGGCTAAATACGTTCTTTAAAAAAAAAAAAAAAATTAAGGATAAAAAGAGAGAGGAGATGTTACACATGTGCACATACACGCATGGAATGTACCGCTTAAATTGCCGCACAATAATACTAACCACGCTTGTAAGCGCTTGCGAAACAAAATTTTATCATAAACTAATTAATTCACATATTCACAGATGCACCCTGCCTGGCTAATCACAACCGTGATCGCCTTGTGCACGGGGGTGCACGCCTACGACGTATGGAGATTCGCCAACAACCCCGGATTGTATTTTGAGTTCCTGGACTATGCACATCTTGCAAGAGATAAATTTACGTTCATAACATATATCGACACCGAAGCAATTAAATTAAACCAAACCGAAATCGAAGCACAGATACGCGTTATTCTATATGAATGTATGCGCATGCATACAGAATGCATACCGCTCAACTTTCAAGTAAACTATATAGCTGAAATGGCCTACCGAGTGGTCAACTTGGAAAATAAACTGCACACATATACAAGATACGTCATTAAAGAAGAATTAAAATATGCCCCTCGCTTACACAACAGTAAATACATACAAGAACCTCAAGAAATACGAGACAAGGATATCTACGAAGCCACAACTAGAATATTCGCAGAAATAAGTGACCAAATAAATCGGCTAAAAGAAATGCAACAGCAAGCCGCACAAATAATTGAAAGAATAACAAAGCAAGAAAACGCCTCGAAATTCATGGACATGGCCCAGTCATGGCACTTGGCAACCGAAACCAGCTTACAATACCAAATCACGCTATATACTGCTATGATACGCATCAAGGAAACAGCGATACAAGGAAAAATTAGCGACCACCTACTAACAATACAAGCCATACAGCAGTTAGAAGATCAATTAAAATTCAAGAAAGAGGGACTAAAACTACCAAGCAAAGAGATTCTATACCAACAATTAACAGAGATCGCTGTGGAGACTACAGATATTATGAAAATTACCATTACTCTGCCCCTTTTTGACGACAGTACGGCAGATCTATTCAGAATGATACCAGTCGAAACACCTCAAAATGACGGAACGGCAGCATACGTACAACCTAACCAAGACTACATAATTTAAACCGACGAAAAAGGAGTACATTATCTAATAAATCAGGACGAATTAGATAAGTGTACCAAGAATAGTCAAGATCACTACTGCAACTTACCTGCATTGGCGAGACGTAAGAACACTTGCGAATGGAACATGCTAGTAAACCACCCAAACATGGATTGGAGCAAGTGCAACATCGCAGTCCAAAACCGCAGTACCAACTTTTGGCACCAACTGGAAACCACAGCACATTGGCTATTTTTGATCAGTCAAGAACAACGGGCCTACGTAGAATGCACCCAACACCTATCAGAAGATTTTGAGATAAGCGGTTACGGCATTCTAGCGTTAGACACCGACTGCCAACTCCTTACTAACGAAGTCATCTTACGAGGAGCACCCAGAAGACCCGGAATACGCACCATAATCTTGGCTATTCTACAGCTAAACATCCACCGAACCACCGTAGTCACCATAGTCAGCGACATGCAAGTTCCGCTGGTTTTAATAATTTTTATATTGTGTATAAGCGCGTCATTATATAATGTTTATGTATGCGTACATAACCATCGCACACCTAAGCGTCCCAAGGTAAACTTTAATCCACAAATTCGCACCGAAATCACAAATACTACAACGTCCTTCTTCACCTCCAATTCTATTCATGACTCCAATCCTTACCTGGTACCTCGTACACACCCCAGCCACATCTCCGCTAGCACCACCACTAACTTGGAAGAATCAGTTTCAGAGAGCTTAAGTATCTTCCACTCCTGCCCCGAGCCCTTACCCAAAAAGACAAAGACCGAGAAAAATTTAAGTACCGATACTGACGAATCTAAAAACTACATCGATATCACTGAAGACTCCAACGGATTATCCGCCTTCGACCGTAATTTATTTACCCGATTATGTCGAAGCACCGACACCGCGACCCATAGTACCCGACGCACCTATCAGTTTTCGCGACGTTCAACAAGCAAGTCAATGTCGGACTGTAATCGATTACCGAAGACTAAACGACACTAAACTAGCGTCAATTCGCGAAGAAACATTGTTGTAATTATAAACTAAAGCGGCAGTAATAACAAGAAGACAGAAAACCAAAGAAATGTTACACTCTCTTTACACTTTTATAATAAAGTTTTTTTCTTAGAATAATTGTATGATACAATAACACTAGTAGCAAAATAATTAAAGTATAATAATTCGAGTTATAGTTAATTTAAAGAGTTTTTTTTACACCATTAACCTTCATTTATGACTTATATCCTAGAAAGAAACAAATATATATATATATATATTAATTTTAAATTTTTTTAATTTATTTGCAGATTTACACATTTATTATATATTTTTTAATTTTTAATAAAACAACATTGAATATCGATGAAAATCATTTCATTTTACAATGAATTATTGCAGGTTTGAAATAAATTAAAATTTTGAACTCTTGTGTAATAAATTTTATTTCGAATACATTCTACAAACTTATAATATTACAGTTATTTAGATCATGCAATTTATGTGTAATACATCGGTAATTGAAAATTACATAATTTTCTTAATTGTTATCAAGGATCATAAGTAGAACAATAATGATAATCATCAAAAAAGTGTTTCAAACATAAAGATTTTCTACACCATGAAGAATATAATTTTTTATTTAAGGATAAAATAAAAAAATAACCTCAAGGGTAAAACAATCAAGAAAAAAAATTGTTCTTCGTAAATCTCGAAACACGTCAACTTTAATTTCTTATTTTCTTGATGATAGTGCAATTTTCAACCAAATCTAGCCGATTTGATCTATTTTATATTGAAAAAATAGCGAAAAATTGCACATTTACGCCTAAAAAAACAGGGGTTGACACCCTTCGGGGTAAAAGTTGTGCCTACAGTAGCGTCTTTTTATAATAAAGAATTTGGCGTTGGTTTTATTTAAAAACTCCAAATAGTTTTTGAGATATTAGAAAAAACTTTTTTTTGGGGGTAAACTTCAAGGGTGATTTTCACCCCTTAAATCGACGAGTTAGCCCGTAAGAAAAAACACGTGTCTAATATTTTCTCGAGTACTACAACATATCACAAAATGATCAAAATCGGTGAGGTACACCTGGGGACCCTTCCTTGTAAGTTCGTAAACACCGCACTTACGCCTGGCAATGTGCAAATTTCCAACAAACTGCCTAACGCCTGTGCGTGAGACGAATGCTACTGACGCTAAAAATTATCAACAACGCCCGAACGCAGTAGCATATAAAAGAATAAAACAACTAATCAAGCGCTGCTGTAAACTACGACACCAACAGAGCTGTCAGGGACAACTGTCAATCAGAACCCTTTACGGCCGGGTCGATCGCTCCGCGAGACCCCAGCTGTACCGCCTTAAAAGTGAGTCCTCACGCATCTGGTACCTGCCTATGTCGATTTTCCTTTTTTTACTGCTTACACGTGTGCACGCATCCTCCGACCCACTACCTACCCGACACTAAACACACTCCATGCAAGATCATAAAAAAGCCGTTATCGAGTTTTTTTTTAAAACCGATGGTCATGATTAAATAAATAATTATATATGTATATGCCCGTACCTGTATACACATCTGCTACCATTTATTAGACCATACTATAAATAAAAATCGTAAACGTATCGTAAATAATGCTAGTTCAAATATTGTTATAATTAAGTACCGCTATAGTTAAAAATAGTCTGTGTATGTACACTTGTAATTATCATATATAAATCATGTCTAAGTTAGTTAATAAGATTTCAATGTACAAGGCCTAGTGATTTTACGACTAATAGGAGTTGTTGACGTTCATCGGGACGATCACTAATCCTTAATTATGCCGTTCGCGCCGATCCCCTCTACAAACGCGTACAGAAATTACCGACACGTGTGTCCTACATACACTACGTCACTCGTAAAAATTCAATTTTCGGTTAGAGAACTTTGATCTATTAATAGTTTAGGATAAGGCGTTGCGCGACCGATCGCCAGCTCCTCGGCAGCGTTATCGAGTTTATGACCTGAGCCGTCGAACGATCTCTAGACATATTCCTCGAACTGCCAAAAACATTATCTAGTTTATTGTTTGATATTCCGAATATGGAACCGGCTAAAATCATAAAAAGGGATCGGTGGCCTGCGCGGAGAACTATTAGCCGGACGACTCGCAGTTTGTCAGTTTCAGTTGCACTAGCAACATCTAAGTACCAAATACATATATTAAGTAGCGCTGTGCCTAATACACGCGCATAAGTATAATTAGCCAAAGGCGAAACACTATTTTTTTAACACCGTAGTCATAGTAATTCTAAGAGTGTATCTTAAGTGTGAAATATAATCAATAAATATTTAAAGTGCAGTATACAATATCTTACAACCAATTATTTATCGCTGTTCTACCCAATCACTATAATCAAATATATTAAATATCCAAGGAATCACACTTCTAAAGGTAAGTCATTTAATTATTATTTATTAATATAATTTTCTCATACACCTGTATAGGTGCTCGACCACGAATCCGCCCTCCTTACCTACTCACAGCCTCGCTCAATCCGTCACTAGTGCAAGCCGCTCGGCACTACGTGACACTAGAAGTTATGTTCGCGACGCGTTAGTGCATTTTAACTTGTCGGTACGTCACATAAACAAAAAATTGAATTTTTCATTTTTTGACAATTTAAGGTGTATCCGTCCCCTTAAGAAATTGGTTGAAGATTGAAACGTTTTGTAATTTACAGTTGCGTAAACTAGATATTTATTGTTATAAGTCGGATTTGCCAGCAAAATAGACTAGCCCAGTTTGAACCATCTAGCAAAGCTTAATATAAGCCAGAGCTTAATTTGTACGAAGTGAATATAAGTCATGTAAAAGCTGTAGTCAAAAAAACTTGCTTCTTTGGCTTAGTACTGACCGCCAAAAAAAATATATTTAGAACCTCTTGACATTAGCTAAGTCGATATTGCCAAAATCTTAACAGCCAGTTATTATCGACAGATCATCAACAACAATTACCCGCGAGTATTCTAGAGAAATAAAAAGAAAGAAAGAATAGAAAACCACAGAAGTAGCTGGAATGGTAAACTGTAGCCTAGCAAGTGAAATCAGAAAGTATGATGATGAAGATCTGGTGAGAAGGCATACCTCGCTAAAAATAAGCACAAAAAGAAGCAGAATACTCCTTCGAAATCGCCTGTTAAGGGCGATGATTTACGGGCCTGTTTAAGTGAACAGGTGCCGTGGTACGAATGGGATAAATAAGGCATTATCCCGCCAAGCTCAGAAGAAACTCTGATGATGGTTCTCAGCCACAAGAAGACAAATTAAAGACGAGTAGCAAAAGAAGCAAGAAAGATTCAAAGGCCGCTGCAGTTTCACGTCTGAAATCGAAGCAGACTCAAATCCTGGAAGAAGTAATCAGCATCTTAGTGAGACAGATTCAGACTTTATCCAATCCTTCTTTGAAGAACAAAGGGGCCAACTAACCTTGACTACCAGCTGTCTGTGCCTAACCAAATCCAGAAATTAATCTCTGCACAAGTACTCGAGGCACTTCGCGGCACATTGGGGTTTGCTGCTAGCCAGAAATCAACTGATTCTGCATCTCTACTATTTGTCAGTCATCCCGCCAGAGTTCAGCCAGCTGCCATGCCAACGACAGATCCATACTTCAGCAGCTTAATTTATAATTAATAATTAAAACTTTTAATTACCAATTATACGTCCTATAATAAATTATTAAAATTTGTAATTATTAATCATACGGCCTATGATTAATAATTAAAAGTTTTAATTATTAATCGTAAGGTCTATAATTAATAATTAAAATCCGCCCTTAAGCCGGAAATCGAGCCACAAAAATGTACTGCAGATGCTAAAGTGAGGAGATAGAGAAACTACTGCTGGACACTAACTCAGCCCGTTGGCCAAATAACAGAATCCGAGTAAGTAAAGAGAAGGAGAAATTACTGTTAGAGACTAACATAACTTGTCACTCGATGAGGTAGTCGAGTATGAAAGAGGATTTTTCGGAGACAAGAGTACATCGAAGTTTGAAGGCTCTACCCTGAATCAATGCATTCTTTTCTTACAAAAAAGTATCGATAAAGTCAAGCAGAAAGTAATTAGCTGAGAAGAGGCAGAGAAGTCTGCTGATGAAAAGAAGATAAGCCAGTCAATAGAGATTTTTTATATGACAAAAATACGTGCAACAATCCGCCTGTGCAATCATTTAAAATACAGTCCGTAGATGTCAACTGATGTGTTTCTAACACGCAACTCGCATTTATAAGTTTGTTATTAACAATTTAGTGAAAAAACGCGTTCTTTTAGTTGTTTGCTTATAAAACGAAAACTACTCGATCAATATGAATTGTGTAAATAGAAAAGTTGTAGAGTATTAAATTACGAAGAGAATGAGACGTCGCAATTCGTAACTTTGCCATTTATGAAGATTAAGAGCTGAAATTTGGCGCAGAAGTAGATAGTCATAACAAGTTTAAGTGTGCAAAAGGCAGACACTGTCAGACCAATTTTTTGCGCAATTGCAATTTCAATTTTTTATGCATTTTTTGTCGGGAGCCTTCTTGCTCTACAAATGGTCAGATTTTAATTCTAATACCAGCATTCAAAAGTATAAGTAAAATACTAAAAGATGTATATTCCAAGTTTTTGTTGAAATACATTGAAATGGTCGAAGCATGCAGCTGAAAATCGGTAAAAGCGGACGAGCGCGCGCGAGCATGCGAGGAGTGGGGGGATGAGGGGAAGCGCGCCTATGTAGATATACAGGAGCGCTGCGCGCAGCGTCGCATCTTTTCACTCGCTTTTCTCGGCGACTACTGCACCTTTTTAGATGTTTTTTTTTATTTTGTGACAACTGAATATAAGGAATCTGATACTCTACTCATATTACACGAATAATTGATGAAACAGATGAAGAAAACTATGCGAACTTTCCAAAAAGAAGGGAGTTGAATAGCTGATGTATAAGGTGCAATATATTCATTAGGGTGTATCGAATTTTTGTACGCACTTTGGCGACTTGTAATAGTGCGGAAATTTTAGTAGTTATATCAAATAGAGCATCTGTAAAATTTGGACGTATAAGGTCAATTGCTTCTGCTCTGTCTGAGGTCGACATGTCCGAAATTACTACATTTTCGCTTAAATTTTTTTTTTTATTCTTCAAACATATTTAAAAGAAAAATGTTTCGATACATATTGTAGTGAGTCGGCGAGCGACGACCGTCACGATGGCGCGACAGACCGATCGTCACGAAAGCAGTGGCAGCTCTCTCCCCCCACCACGCACTCTTCGCCGCGCATGTTAGAATGCTCGCACAGCTCAGCTCTTCCTTTACATATCAGCCGCGCTTGTTTACACACGCTGCAAGTGGCTATTCGGATTTCGGACGCGCTAATATAGCGATACCTTATCATGGCGCTTTAATTTTTTCGCGTCAACTAAACGACGTAACTTTTTTAATATGCGCAAAATGATTGCAGGTAAACATTATTGACTTATTGCGGTAAACACTATCACTGTATGACACGCCCTATCGTAAACCTTGATTAACCGCACGCTCGTGCAAAAATGCACTCTCTAAATCTCGGATTACGCACGTTGTGTCATAAAATATCGTACGATACTATTATTCTTATTATATTTTCTTTATTTGTATTATATTTTGCCTATCCTAAATTTACTAGTTGATCAATGATTACTTCACCTAAGATTTTTTAACTCTCTGACAAAGTTGCGATTAAGTTGGAAAAATAAGAAAATGGCGAAAAATTACGCATGAAAATCACTAAATCAAAAAATTATAAAAATTTATCAAAAAAGTCACAATTAAATGTATCCTTGTAGATTAGTACTTTGCACTCAACCAATACGTATTTGAATTTGCGTCGAAGACTATCATCATTTCAGTTTTGCTGGGAAGACTATATATATATATATATATATATATATATATATATGGGACGTTTCACGTCAACCGGACCATCAGTGCACCCAAAATTTGGGTTAACCTAACAAGACGTTTGAGGTCTCAAAATGATCGTCTGGTCAAGGGCTTTTGAAAAAGTTCTGGCCTTTTCAAAAATCCAATGTGGCGCATAAAATATGGAGCCTGAAACCCACGTTTTCATAGCACATTCAACAAAAACAATAGTAAAAATGTTCTAATTTGTGAAATATCCCACCAAAAAGCATGTACAACTCATGCTAGGACATATTATTGACAATGCTGACGGAATTCCAAAATCAAAAATGGCGGAATCAAAATGGTGGACATTATACCTCCACCAAACCCATTTTACCGCAACAAATGATTTTTGATCAGTTTAAAGTATCGATATGAGGGTTTTTGGGGCCACTTGACCTTATTTTAACCTCGAAATTTTTAAATCCAAAATGGCCGATCCAAAATGTCGGACATTATACAACGAAAACGATTTTACCGCAATGAACGATTTTAAATCAGTTTGAATGTACGATCCGGACTCCGACAACCGCAATACAGTAAAAAGATACCTTTTTATAGTAAAAAAGTAGCTATAAAGTTTTAGAATGGGCCTGACCTTCTACTAGAAGTTATGTAGAAAACAAACATGATATAATGGCTAATAAGTGGTTTACATTCAAATTTGACATTTATAACCTAGTACATTTCATGACTACCAATATCAACATGTGTTTGGATTGCATGTTTATACACACACATTATGAACGTAAACATGTGTGCACATTTGATCAATCTTAAAATTTAACAAATAAAAATTTTGAGAAATTTTAAAAGTTTTTGCCAAAGTTTTTGTCAATATGAATATTCAGTAAAGAAATACAGAAAAAAATCAAGAGGAGCGAAAATGGTCATTTTCGCTCCTCTTGATTTCCGATTCTCCGATTATTGTAGTCTCGTTCTACCTATATATATATATATATATATATATATATATATATATATATATATATAAAAAAAAAAAAAAAAAAAAAAAAAAAAAAAAAAAAAAATATACCTTTTTGTGTGACGCTCGGAAATCCCCATTTTCGGTCCACTTTATAGGCGCCGTCTTTTTCATGTAAATATTATAATTGATTCTCTGGCAACGAAACTATTCAAAATTTTTCAAAATTACATACCATCTATTTAAGTATTCACTTCTATCGGCTGTCCCCGAGACAGCCACATTTTTTTGTTGTTGTTGTTGTAAAATGCATGCATGCAAATTTGATTTGAAAAAATTGAATTCAACACTTTAACGATTTTTTAACAAGAAGGAATGCATTTAACAAAATGTATAAGTACATTTTTCTCTTAAATTTGTATGAAGAATCGAAAAACATTTTTTTAAACGTAAATGTAACAATTTTTAAAAATGTATCATTCTTGTCGACCTTAGACAGAGCGGAAGCAATTGACCTTATGCGCCTAAATTTTACAGCCGCTTTATTTGATATAACTTCTGAAATTTTCACTATTACGAGTCGCCAAAGTGCGTACGAAAATTCGATACACCGTAATATTCATGTTGTCTCATTATTAAAACACTTAAAAAAATATATATATTTATGTGTTGAAATCAATAACCTTACTGCGTTTATTCACAGAATTTAAATATAACACTCAAGAAAGTGAAATAGCAGCTTTATCTTCGATTATTCGTGTAATGTGAGTAGAGTATCAGATTACTCATATTTAGTTATCCCGAAATAAAAGAAACATCCAAAAAGGTGCAGTAGTCGCCGAGAAAAGCGAGTGAAAAGATGTGACGATGCGCGCAGCGCGCCTGTATATCTACATGGGCGTAGTTCCCCTCATTCCCCCACTCGCGCGCTCGGCTGCTTTTGCCGATTTTTAACTGCATGTATCGACCATTTCAATGCATTTCAACAAAAACTTGGAATATAAATCTTTTAGTATTCTAATTATACTTTTAAATGCTGGTATCAGAATTAAAATCTGATCATTTGTAGAGCAAGAAGGCTCCCGATAAAAAATGCATAAAAAATTGAAATTGCAATTGCGCAAAAACTATTGGTCCGACAGTGTCTGCTTGATTGTAGATTTACGCCAAGCCTACTTTCAAGTCGGAATGGAGGAAAGTAGTAAGAAGTATACCGCCTTTCCTGTACCAGGATACGGACTATGGCAATTAATAAGGACGCTGTTCAGCTTTATCAACGCCACTATGACTCTACAACGCTTCGTACATGCTTTATATGGCCCACAATACGCTATACAAATCTTCGGTTATTTACATGATATAATGAAAGCCACAGACACCTTCAAAGAACATAAAGCTCAGATTAAATACTAAGACTTCATTGTAGACGAAGACGGTATGAGGACGGATTCGGACAAGATGGTGCCGGTACTGAACAGCCCAGCCCTACGTAATGTCCGCTAGTTAAGGGGAGTCCTTAGAATGATCGGGTGGCATGCTAGACTCATTGAAAAGAGCTCTGAGTCGAAGATGCCTTTGGTTGCGCTCTTGCCCACCAGATCGACTAGCAACACCAATGAATCTGGCGAGGGCCGCCAGATCACCAAATCAACCATTCGAAGCCTTTACCGCTTGGTTCAGTGGGCCAAGCCGCTGTTAAGAAAAGTTCGTAGGCCTACTCCACTACATAGCTACGTTATCTCTACTGATAGAAGATCAAAATATCGAGATCTTCCGTACGCCCAAGCAGATCCTAAAACAACGTCTGCTTCTTCCTCGTCGAGAAATAACTTGCCAAACAAAGAGAAATCTCTATAATCAGTGCAGTGCAGTGACGTGCAGTGCAGTAGTAGTAGTAGTAGTAGTAGTAGTAGTAGTAGTAGTAGTAGTAGTAGAAGTAGTGAGAGAGAGAGAGAGAGAGCTCTGTGAGAGTGTGGCGATGGTGAAGGTGGAAGGAGCGAGAAAGTAGGTGTGTGCATGTGCGTGGAGTGTGTACGAAATTATATGTTTTCGAGTTGAATAAAGTGATCCTTAGCAAGTTTTCTGAAAGTGACGGTGGATGAAGTGTTTCTGATGTGTGATGGCAGGTTATTCCATAAGTATGAAGCGCTGATATGGAACGAGTTCCTCGGCGTCTCCGTCGCGAAAGCAGGAATTTCCAGAGGTGTCACGTCGCCCGTTACAGGCCGGAGTGTGACGCGGAAGTCAAAAAAGGCCTGTACGTATGATGGTACGACCGAGTTAAACATTTTACGTAGGAAACAAGCTGTGAAGTACTTCCTGCGTCCGGCAGTGGTTAGCCACTGCAGCTCCCGCCTGTACGGGGAGATGCGCTCATCTCTCCTTACACCATAGATGTACCGAATTCCTGTATTCACGAGCCTCTATAGTTTTAAGTCGAGTTCCTGCGTCAGGTCACAGTATACAAGAGAACAGTAGTCGATTATCGGAAATAGGGAGCGCTTGCACAAGATGCTTGCGCAACCTGGGTTTGGTACTCTTTCTGAAAAAGTAGAGCCTGTACATTAGCGAGTGAGCACGCTTACACACTTGTGTAACGTGCTCCTTCCACGTGAGTTTACAGTCAAGTACTAATCCCAGATTACGTACAGAGGATTCAAAGCTGACCTGGACACCCCCGATATTAATGAAAGTGTTAGCTGTTAAGGGAAGTAAATTTATGTAGTAAGAGGAGCCCAGGACAATTGCTTTGGTTTTATTAACATTGAGTTTAAGCCTGTTTTACGTAGCCGAGCCCATTATTCTCTCAGCATTAGCGCTCATCTTGTTTGATAAAGAATCGAGCTCCTCGAGGTGGCATTGACTGTAAATTTGTAAGTCATTCGCATAGATAAGATGGGAAACATCGGAATCAAGGCAGAAACCGATGTCGTTGATGTACAATGCGAACAGCAAGGGACCTAAGACGGAGCCCTGCGGTACGATGTTAAGACGCCGCGGAGAGGAACGCTCGCTATTGTCACCAACGACGGCCTGCTCTCTCCTAGTGAGATAGGAGGCAAACCAGCGGATGACCTGCTTAGAGAAGCAGAAGGTGGATAGCTTTCTCAGGAGCCGGACGTGACAGTGTCAAACGCCTTGCTAAATTCAAAGAGGAGGTGAAGTGTCACTTTCTTTTTGTTTATCCCGACCCTGACATCATCAGTTAGATTAATTAGGCCAGACTGAGTGCTGTGGCCAGTGCGGAAGCCTGTTTGAAAGTTGTCTAGTAAGAGTCTTGATTCAAGGTATTGTGAGACTTGCCTGTGCACCAGCCACTCCAGGGTCTTGGAGAGAAAGCAGAGAAGTGAAATCGGACGGTAGTCAGTCAGGGCTGTTGGTGAACTGACTTTCGTGAGTGCACGCACAAGCGACAATTTCCAGGCAGATGGGAAACAGGGTTTGCTCAGAGACAGATTGAAAATATGACTTAGTACGGGAGCGAGAACTGGCAATACTTTTAAGATGACAACCTGAGGGATTTCGTCGCTTCCCCTGACCTGAGTGTCGAAGTGCGATACTGCAGCCAACACATCCGATTCCGTTATGGTGCTGAACTCGAAATGCTCCGGGAGGTCAAGACTTATCAAGGTGAGAAGATAATCCTCAACAGCAGGAGCTAACGGATCATTGGAGATCGAGCTGAAATGCTTGTTGAGTTCATCTGTGCTAAAACGAGATGGTGAAGGGGTGTTGGTGGCAGAAATTCCAGGTTTCTTCAGCTCTCTCCAGATCTCGGCAACATCAGTCAAGGTTGACAGGCGTGAATAGTAATAATTCAGCCTGGTTTCCTCGACTTGTTTGTGAACATTGTCTCTAGCTAGCCTATATATGCGGAGATCCGAATCGAGCCTGGAGTTCCTGAAACGCCTGTAAAGTATATCTCTCTTAGATACAAGGTCACGAAGAGCCGTGGTGAACCACGGGTGACGTTGTCTTCTTGGTGTCACAGTCCGTAATGGGGCGAGAAAGAGATGCCGTGCAAGTGAGGAAACAAGCCAAGCCAAGCCAAGCAGATTTGTAGGTTAGGAGCCGTGCAGAAAATTGCAGCCTTCGGCGATTTATGTATCGACGTGAAGGTTGCAAAAAGGAGCATTATAATTCATATCGCATTATCTACATGTTGCCCACATATGTATATCTAAAATAGGAGATGATTTATTTGTTCATTATTAATTTATATGCATCTACTTCTACTACTATATTGAAGTATACTTAAGATATCTGTGTGCAGTAAATCCATTTACATCTTTTCTCAATAACTGATATATGTTTTTAGTTGACTATTAATTTAATATTTCATGATATACGATATTTTTTGTATATATTTTATTTGAATTATCATAATGTTTACTTTTATTCTCAAAACTTGAATTTTTTGAAAGTAATTTTTTTTTTTATTAAACGGGCCGGAAGACCCTTTACAAGAATATGGTTGCATAAGTTCTAAGAGAAATACAGAATTAAGATACGGATAGGTCAAAAGCTAAAGACGAAGTTCTTCAGCTTACACCGAAATTGCGGCAGTGCGGAGATATCTAAAACGCTTCGTGGAAGAACATCCCAAGACCTTCTCAGTCTGTTAATAGTGGAGAAGAATCCAAAGTTTGACGAAGAGGATTCTTCTTGGAGAGGTCGATGATTACGGAAAGAATAAGCTAGTTCCCTTATGTTGAATTTAGCAGTGATTGTGTCGCAAGAAACGTAGTCATGGATGACCTTAAAGGATAGCAGGCAGGCATGATAATGATGTAAACTCATGATGGTTGGCAGATTAAAAAACTGAGCCAGTTCTGTGTAGTCGTGCTCGAGCCTACTCATAGGGTGATTATTCTTGAAAGCAAGAAACCTGATAATACAATGCTGAACGGATTGAAGCCTCGCAGCCGAAACTTCGGTAAATGGAGACCATATAGGAGAACAGTAGAGTAGGATCGGTAGGACTAGAGATCTGTACAAATAGTTAATTGTGCGATAATGCTTAAAATCAGACGTAGTCCGTTTAATGAATCCGATTTGCCTGCATGCCTACGAGGTCACATGATCAATGTGTGGACCAAAAGTGAACACCTAGGTCCCATACAACATTAACTCTATCCAAAACACTGCTACCCATGCGGTAGTCAAAGGAGAATTGCCACAGGCCCCTATACAACGATATAACATTACATTTATTAATATTTAGAAGCAGGCCATTCTCCCTCGACCACGACATAAGAGCATCAAAATCCGACTGGAACGATTCCGAGTCCTCCTAGGACCTCACACGTGAAAATAATATTACATCATCAGCGTATATAAGTATGCGCGAATGCTTAACACGGGAAACTACATAATTAATATAAAGACAAAAAAGAAGCAGCCTCAAGTGCGATCCTTGAGGGACACCTGAGGTATCGCTGACTATAGACGAGATACAATCATTAAAACGAACCACCTGGGAACGACCAGAAAGGTACGACGCTAAAAGAGAGTGAAGGACACCACGCACACCAAAATTCCAGACTTTTGACAGCAGTCTGGCATGATTAACCTTATCAAAAGCCTTGGACATATCAGTGTACAAGGCATCGACCTGCATACGCTTAGCAAGAGCCTCAGAGAGAAAATCGTTGAATACAAGAAGATTGGTGAGCGTAGATCTTCCTTTAATAAAACCATGCTGCTCGTTCACAAGCCAAAGGGTTCCGTAATTAAGGCATCTAGTACCTTGGGTAAACAGTTAATAATGGAAATGGGCCTGTAATTGGCAACATTGTGTCTGTCACCCGACTTGTAGACAGGCAGAATGTATGAGAGCTTAAAGCTACTAGGGAAGACTCCGGAAGACAGGATCTTATTAAAGAGTTCGACTATGGGTTTCTCAAGGACCGACCAGCAGCACTTGACGAAGTGAGCTGCAATGTCATCTGGACCAGGATTCGCGTTGAGCTTAAGGTCCTGAACAATCGAGCGCACCTTAAGCGGGGTGGATAGAAAGCTTGGAACAGGCTTCAAGTCATCGCAGCGGTCAAGAATAGATGCAGAGTCGCTACTGTACACAGATGAGAAGTGAGAAGAAAGCGCATTCAATATGGACAATTTATCGTACGCAAAGCTGCTACCAGAGTACATGTACGCAGGAAGACCTGATTCATTACGCAATCCCTTGACATAGGACCAGAAGGCACGAATGTTGTATTTGATCTTGGCCTCGGTGGCCTCAATAAAATCACGATACTTTGACCTAGATAACTGAATTTGGTAAATAAACACCAACTTTGTTTAATGTTTGGCCTTATGATTTGTTGATTGTCATGACATATCCTCATCGTACTGGAAACTGTCGTCTTGTCATGTCAAAAGGAATTTTTTCTTTTGAAGAAGTCAAATCAATCCGTAGTATTAAAACAACTTTATCAAATTGTTTACCGCTAATTATTTCTGCCTGCTACTAATCAAGTACCATTACAAAGCCTATCATTTATATTTAAATTTCTCAGCAAAATAATTACAGCACCTACTTTTAAACGTAACTTATGAGGCGGTAGGACATTTGGCGTAAGTCCATTTAAAAATTCTATTGGTAACATCTCTTTATTATCATCTTCCCATGAATCTACACTCAGATACTCTCTTACATCGCCTTGCATCCTATTTAAAATGTTATTATTAATTTTTAGTGCATCATTGTTTTTTGTCGCTAAAATTACTCTATTGCAAAGTTTATTGATACTATGATTATCAAAGCAATCTCCATAAATTTCCATAATTATATCACTGGTTAATAATAATTCTGTTAAAGGTAAAGTTATATCGTTGCTGGATGGACTTACGAATTTTGGATTTACAAAGTACATTCTACTTATAATTGGCTTCCAAACTCCTTTTCTTGGTGTCCATTTCTTTGTTTTTTCATTAAAAACTTAAAAATATGGTGTATGAACATACAAGTATTGTCTAGCTTACGGATCGTTTGCATTTAGTTCAAACCATGCCAGTTTTTATTAATCGACTCTTCTTCTGACCATTCCTTAAAGAATACAAACTGTTTGTTTTTTAAATGTACAGCTAATCTGTAAATTACGGGACACATTAGTTCGTAATCATTTTATAAATATATATACCTGATCAACCGAGCGACGTTACGAGTGAGGGTTACCCAGCTAGTATACATTGAAGTTGTAACCGAGTAAAATCTTGGGATCAATCAGCCAAATAACCGCCGTTCTACCAAGTCGAAAATGTCGAAACGCGAGTGATATCTGAACGCTAATCGGAAAATCATTTTCCAGCCGAATATTATCGTGTCATGGAGAAGTGGATGTGTGTTCCCTCAACTGAATAAATAATTTCTGAATTATGTGATAGTACAAGTTGTCCTGTTTCTTTTCCGACCTCCAGCAACGATCGAATCTCCTTGCGGAGAAATAGTAGTCAAAAACCAAGCATGAGAATCACGTCTAGGCGCCTACAATAAAAATGAGGACGCGATAGGAAAACACGATCGAAATAACGAAGAGTTTTATCTAAACAGAAGCACATCAAACAAACAAAGTCAAAGTTTATTATTTTCAATCGTAATGAAGCAACGAACAACTCTCAAGATAATTACTACATAACTTGCCATGCCCGTTTCATTGTATGTATGGTGTTTGTATGACGTTCTAATATATAAAAAGATAATTTTAGTTTTTACCAATAAACAATTTCAATCCTTATAAGTAAATTTTTTTGAGTATTTCATATTCAACGTCGTAAAAATAAAATATAAGAATCTTTAGCACCTTTCGACCTCAGCTTTCTTGTAACATTTAATCACTAACATGAAATCACTAATTATTTTGATATACACCACCCTCGAATTATTTCTACACCTATAAACTAAAAACCACAGAGCGCACCACCCAGACCTCGTCATCGGCCACCCTATACACCAATACGGCGTCCTCGTATGATTTATTTACCAAGACACCAAAAACCACGAAGCGCTCCACCTAGATCTCGTCATCGGCCACTCTGTACACCTGGACACCTTCCTTGAATGATTTTTATAACTAGATACAAAAAACCATGAGGCTCACTACCTAGACGTCGTTATAGGCCACCCTGTATACCTAGACACCGCCCTTGAATGATTTTTATACCAAGACACCAAAAGCCAGACACCGCCCTTGAATGATTTTTATACCAAGACACCAAAAGCCAGACACCGCCCTTGAATGATTTTTATACCAAGACACCAAAAGCCATGGAGCGCACCACCTAGATCTTGTTATCGGCCTCCCTGTACACCTGGACACCACCCTCGTATGATATATTTACATAGACACCAGAAACCATGGTGCGCACCACCTAGCGTTGTCATCGGCCACCCGGTACACCTAGACACCGTACTTGAATGATTTTTAGATCAAGACACTGAAAACAACCTCAACCTTGTAATCGGCTACCCTGGCAAGCTAGTTACTGTTACAGCTCCGGAACGTGGAGTACGCACCGGCAACCTCTTAATTCTAAATATCGTAATATATTATTATTATATTTTCTTGTGAAAGCAATTCTCACCTGTATATAGCTTTGCGGCCAACTTTACGGTCCTAACACTTCTTGCGGCTAACTTAACGGTCCTTTCACATTTCGGGCTGAAGAAGCATTTTTGGATTTTAGCATTTTTGGATTATACACTCACATATTATAAAAATAAGCCGTCTTTTCACTAATATTTTTGTTAGAAATCATAGTTTAGCTCAGAAAACATTCTAATGCGCCAAAAAACCTTACCAATATTAATGATAACTTTGCCTCTTTTCCCACTGCATTAATAAGAATTTTGACTTTCAAAGTTACAATTGGTTTTGAACACGATGACTGATTTTCAAATTTTGTTGCTGCTCTCATTCAGAAACTAATATACGTAAAGAGATGCTCTTTTGCTTGCACATTTCTTTTACAATAATGAAACAATATTTAAAGTTAAATTTTTCTTAAGCTGTGAACATTTACCGCCCTGCGTCGTAATTCTGACGACAAGTCATAAAAGAGAAAGAAAGAAAAAATGTAATTAATGATTTTAGTATAGGTCAGGTCCGGGAGTATACCAGGTAGTGGAGTTTTATTAAAATGATAAGATCTTGTTGTATGTTTAAATAGTAACTGAATTATATTTAATAAATCGTTTTTTATGGAGAATATTGCGTAAATTGCAATATTCTCTTTATCAAAAAAATGTGTAAATCCGCTTTTGATTTTTACAATAGAGTTTTAGTAAATACGCTTTATTTTGCGTTATCCCTGCAATCTATATATTATATTTGTTTGTCAATGATGTGCTTAAATTACGTTATCATTTAAATTTAAATGCGCAAGTGTTTATTTCGGTAAAATAAAATTTATAATTAAATGCGCATAAATTGCGTCATCTAATTCTACTCGAATTAAGTTTATCAATATATGAATTTTGCTATGTTAAATGATACGCCGAAATTGCGTTATCATTTGAACAAGTTGAATTTTAAATAAGACTAGTGCGCTTAAATTGCGCCAGAGCTAGTGAATACGCTAGGCCGCGCAGGGCCTTTTATATCATTCTAATCGAGCGCGAATCTAGCCGCCGAAATGAATTCTACAATCGCAAATCTCACACGTATATAAATATTCGCGAGCAAAGCTGCGCACGCTTTGTTACTGCCGCGTCATCGCTCGCTCCTAGTCAGCACGCATACACATGTTTATCGGTGCGAGCTACGCCGCCGCGTGCTCGCTCTTGTTGCATAATCTTTGTTATGCTCCTCTCCCACCGCTGCTGGCTACTCTGCGATGTTGTTTACATGCCAGAGCGGGGCAGCGGAGCATTCTTGTGTTTCTGAAAAATAGTCGAGTGACTTTAGAATTTATGAAATATTGATTTGATTTTAATTTAGGCCGCGAATCGTGTGCGGGGTATTGCAAATTCTAACTAGGACATTTAAGTAAAAACTGATACGGTGACTAATTCCTAAATAGTTTAACAAATATCTGTACAAAAATTCAGATATCTAGCGTTAATACAACACTAATGGAATAGTAATACTGGATTTGGACATTAGCTACCAGGGGTAAGATATAAAATTTTGATGTTACTTAATTAAAAATAACTAAATAAAAATGTAAGCCTTCATTAATAAATATTTTCGAATTAATGTTTAGTTAAATGTTTAATTCCTATATTAATAAATAATTTCTATTTTATATTGAATGATATATTTTTTTGCATTAAATCATAACTTAAAATTTTAAATTCATATTGCTTGGCGGGTTGTTACCGAGTTTTCCACGTGATAACGTCACCAGGTCACGGGATAACTGGCGAAAACGGTTCAAATAAATTCGCGTAATTTCTCAAATTCGAGTATTAATTGACAACAACTCCTCATGATTTCTACCAGGGAATACTATTTCAAAACATGCATCTTGTATATTATATAGGGATGCCACTACAACGTTTACGATCTCTAAAAGGCATATACCTTACTATTCAGAAAAAACTTGCTAAACACATCGGACGTATTCACTTATATTTGGCCGAAAACGGAATATTTCCCACTGGACCAAGGATCGAATGGATACATTCTCATAACCTTAGATGCACTACATAAATGCATAAAACTTAGCATCATAAACACATGTGAAAGCATGAAGTCAGTTCACAAAATCAACGATGGCGCGAGCTGCAAAATTTAAGTCAGCACTGGCAAAACTCCTATTAACCTGTCGGAATGTAAAAGTAAACTTATAAAATCAAGGGACACATTTTGGATGCGCACGAGCACCCCAAATACCTAAATATTCTTTACAAATAAAAAGGAAAGATTGTTTTCTAACTAAAAACGACTGACGGACAATACGATAGACATTGACGGCATAGGCACGTAACGCCTGGAGTACCGCTGCACCACACGCACAAACACTGTATGACTCGTAGCATACCGCGTAGTACGTAAAAATTATACGACTTTATTATTTAGTAAATCGGAATCGGACATAGTCTCATTAATAAATAACACAGACAATACGCCACTAACCTTGTGACGTGGCAAAGCCCGCAAAAATATTTTTCTCTTTAGCTCCGCGGCCCCGAATCCGCGACACTATTATTTCTATTAAAACGTTTCCGATCTCTTCTCGCGATTTTAGAGGGGGCTCCGCTAGATCTCCTCGAGTCGGGATAACGGAAAAAAGATAGAATAGAAAAAATAACTTCTTATTCTTTAGATAGAAAAAGACAAAAAGATGCAGTAAACAACATGAGCAAAGTCAGATTACAAAAGAAAAGGTCTAAGGATATTGTTGAAAATATGACTGATAATAGATTAGAGAAAAAAAGGTGCAAGGATGTAGTTCAGAAGATGACGAACGATACATTAGAGAAGAAAAGGTTCAAAGATGTAGTTCAGAACATGACGGACGATAGATTAGAGAAAAAAAGGTGCAAAGATGTAGTTCAGAACATGAAGGACGATAGATTAGAGAAAAAAAATGCAAAGATATAGTTAAAAATATGACTGAGGTTAGATTAGAGAAAAAGAGATGCAAAGATAAAGTTGTAAATATGACAGAGGTTAGATTAGAGAAAAAGAGATGCAAAGATATAGTTGAAAATATGACTGAGGTTAGATTAGAGAAAAAAAGGTTTAAGGATACAACAGAAAATATGAATAGCAATCGTGTTAACAAACATCGCCAGATTCAAAAGGCAAATAAACTATTTTAATCAAAACTTTCTTACTTAGACTTTGGTGAAATGAATTACGTATGTCTTTATTGTAATGCTTCTTACTGGTCCGTAGAGTTTTCTAAAAAAAGTTGTTGTCATAATGGTAAAGTAAAATTACCACCGCTCAGTAAATATGATGATAGTTTGTCATATATCACCTTATACAATTAAAACTTCAAATGATACAGCTCATTGTAGTCAAATTTATATATGTGACGATTTAGAAGCTATTGAAATAAGATTTAAGAAAAATTAAAAACTGATTCGTGAACATATTGAAATCATTTCTAAAATTTTAAATAATAACCCAAATTCAAAAAAATTCAAAAATGAAATGAATTGACCAAATTAGAAACATTAACTGAATACTGCTTGTATTTTGCACGGAACATAAATCAAGACCAACGT